>JANEYF010004824.1:0-129265 GCA_029963845.1 Rhamnusium bicolor | reverse complement strand
GTGCGCTATTATTACGGCTATGCTATTTGACCTTTAATAATTGTCGAATGTCACATAGCAGTATACGTAATCAATGGCAAATTTGTTGCTCTACAAGTTTCATTCGAACATTTTTTTCCTCTCGGACTGTTAAAAGCAAAAATGCAGGTAACAGACTCTTAAGTTGGGGATGAGGAATGGTCATCCTTTTAATTTCTGATATTCGATCAGTGAAATTAAACAACACTGAGCAAGTCCGGCAATTGGATGGATGACCAATAGCTCGTCTAACAGTCGAGTCGGTAGGCTGTTAACGGACTAACCCGGAAAAGCCGATGGCCTGATGCAGGTGGAGTGGCGAGCCCAGATAGAAGGTCCATAAGACTTACCCAGGAGGTTTGCCATTCTACCAGCGGTGCAGGCGAGCAGGCCCGGGTAGTGGGTTAGTTGACAGCCGAGGTTCGTGGTTTGGAGTCCACGCCAAACTGTAGGTCCCTATGTAAAAGGGGCCAATTGTGGCCTACTTAGCTAGTAAAATAGGTAGCTACTACTACTAACTCCTATGTTTATTAAACAAATTTTTAAAAGTTATGTATAAATTTATATTAAAACGAAAAATATACTAAAAATGCATAGAAATACTATAATAATTATGTAAGTTTTTAGACTGGTTTCTTGTATCTGAAGATGAAAAAATATATTCAAAAAATATATTATAACATAAATTATCGTATGTTAAAAGTCTTTCTGAGAGAGTAAAGAAGGTACTATCTACGGATAAAATATTGCTTTTAAGAATGAAAATACAATAAAAAAGAATTACTTTACAAATTTAAAAGTGAAAACACCAGAAGAATTGCAGTCAAATGTTATTTACAAAACACCGTACAAGGATTGTGAACAAAGTTATATAGGCCAAACAGGTAGATACTTAAAAACCAGAAAGAAATAGCACATGAAGGACGTTAAAAACAAAAAATAAAATAAATACAACTTCATTAGTAGAACACTGTAAATGTTTAAATTACGAATTTAATTTTGATGAAACAACAATAGTAGGAAAGCAGCATAATCTCGAAAAAAGCAAATTTCAAGAAATGGTCAATATAAAGAAGATTGTCAGTTAATTCAATGAAAGACATTGAGAACTTGGACACATGTTACTTTATTCTTATTAATAGATTAGGTAAATAATAACTACAATTTAAAATGTATTATTTACAAAATATTATGAAGCAGTTTTTCTCAAAATAAGGACCCTTACCCAAGAATGTGTGGAATTAATCATACAAGAAGTTAAACAGAAGTTTCAAATTTATTTGAAAAAATGTCATTATAAATGACAATTAAATGTTACGATCCCTGCACTTATCGTTATGGAGTAATATCAGTGACGTGTTAATGGACCTGCAGATCTAAGTGAGAATAACATTTTTTTGAAAAGCCGGACTTAAAGAATTTCACACATCTTCCATAAATAATATTGCTATATATTTTCTGACCAACCTTTCTGAAACACCCTGTGTATATCATTATCGAATTGAATAAATTAATAATTTATATGATTTTTGACGTAAAATAAAAAATAATGTGCATTAATTATCTAGAATTAGTTAACATTGACACTGATACGGCTGTTAAAAAGAAAAGACATATTCATTGTCAATTATGTAGTTATTATATTCCTATTAGGAAGCAACGTAGGAACCCAAATATTAATTTCATTCTATGCGGTAAATCGTTTGTTAGTCCAGTTAAAGTAGTTGAGTTTTGTATATAAACATTTGCAGGGTTTATAAAAATATAATTAATTGTTAATTGATAATGATTGTTTGAATATTTTAAAAATTTATTGGTGTAGCAGATTCACGTGTTTCGATTGATTTTTGTCTACATTTTTCGATTTAAAGGGGACATACAGGGTAAATTCTAAAGGAACATTTTTTTGCATAATTTCGACACATCGAGAAAGACGAAAAATATGATACGAAGAAAAACATATATACATTGCTTTTTATAATTAATCTAACACATATAAAACTACTTAGCTTTGCCAGTTTGAGTCAAGTTTTTACCGTAATATTATTTCCTAATTCTAATCCCTGGCAAGTTGCGTTTAAGGCAGTTCGCAAAAATAGTGTCAGATTTAGTAAATTATTTCATATAAACTAGAATATACTCGATGAATTTGTGACTTCAATCATTTACGTATTAGATAGAAAAATAGGCCTTATTTATTATAGCGAAAGATCAAAACAGGGCAACCATATTGTTAGTACTTATTGATATGTCAAAAGCCTTTGACTCTGTGGACTTTCAACTATTAATGACAAATCTACAATGTTATGGAATTAGACAAAACTCAAATAACTGGTTTCAAAATTATTTTCAAAGCAGAAAAGTTTTCACCAGAAATTCAGAAACAAAATGTGAACTAACTCTCTCAACTTTTGTAACTAGAGTACCTCAAGGATCAATCTTGGGACCTCTTTATTCAATATATTTACATTTGATGCACAAGAAGATGTTAGTCATTGTGAATTGTACATGTACGCAGATGACTTCCAAATCTATATTATCTTTAACAAAAAGCTACACGAATTTATTAATATTTTAAACAGTGAACTAGCAGGGCTCACTAATTATATCTTTAAAATTTGGACTTAAAGACAACCTTCAAAGATATAAGTTATCGTACTTGTCCCCCCAGAAATTTGATAAATTATCTAAAAACACTAAAAAGATTACAATTAGCGGTGAAACTATTGCCTATACAACAAATGCCAAAAACTTAGGACTTATCGTAGATAAAAATTTGATTTTTGAACTTCAGGTGCATACCAAGTTTCAAGTGGCATTTATAAAATTAAAATATTTATACCAATTAAAACATTTTACCATAAAACGTGAAACTACTTTTTGTGGATACGGTAGTGCAATTATGTTTTAATTACTGTGACAGTGTGTATGACCTTAAAAAGCAAAAATTTGATTCAGAGTGCAAAATGCAGTTTGGAAACTTCCAGGTATGGAACCTATTAGTCAGTGTATAAATGATGTCAACTGATTGAGGATGTGTAAATGGAAAACTCTACATTTGTTTTGTCTTGTGTTTAACTTTTTCTGTAAGAAGTATAAATATACTTATGTTTATTGTTGGTACTTTTTACACTAAGAAAATATTTTTTTATCTATGTCAAGCTTCAGAGAGTTGCAAGCTGGAAATTAATTAGGACTGTGGTAGTTTACCCTTGGCATATTAAATGAGCAGTCTGTCTTGAAGTTAAGAATCAATACAAAATTTCTTAGTTTTTTTCGGTTAGTAATATATAAATAAAGCATTTTAATTTCCTATTTCAGTTTGGTAAAACAACAATCTGAGAGCTATAACATACTTTTTTGTTTTCAGTAGTTGAATTTTACTTTGGCACTTACAATAGATGTGAGTATATATTATTTTGAATGATTTTGTTCTAAAAAAGTACCGAAACGTAATTCAGTCAGTTGATATATTTTTTAAAATCTTGTGCGTAATCTTACAGTTTTTTGATTCGAATACACTGACAAATTTTACTTTAGTAGGATATTAAAACTATAGGACCCTCTAGGCTCTGAATTTGTTTCACTTTTGCTTTAGGCGCAAGCTAAAGAAAATTTAAGTGGAACACTGCATGTTATTTCATCTTCCAAACGTCCTTTACCAAATTTTTAACTGATACCATACATGATATAGCTCAAAACAGTTTAATAATTTAACATCAAATTTGAAATTTGTTTCATATCACGATATTTCATGTTAATAGAATTTTCAACTCGAAACCTGTAAATCTTTTCATATGACACATTAAATATCTTTTTGTTATTAAGAAAAACATGATTAATGGTTTCCTTCAGAATCGTTTCAGTTCTGTGTAAAAAATCGTTTTCTATTGTTTTAAAAAATCGTTAGAATGTCGATTTCGAAAGTGTTTCGTCCTATCACGTACCCAAAAAAAACTAAATTAGTTTTTTAGTTATCTAGATTTTTTTACGTATAAAGCAGATATAGTGAAAAAGTTTAAAAGCATCAAAGTAGTAGTTCTTAAAATTTTGAATACGAGTATAACTTTTTTTAATTTGATTAACTTTCGTTACTGACATTTTGCTATATCTTTTACAAGAAAGGTACTTTACCTAATAAGAAAGTAGTTTTTTGATTATCTACCATGGCCTACGTGATTTAAAAAAAAAACAAAAGTACGCCCAAAATTACTTTTCAGATAAGCAAGGATGAACCCCAAATGTGCAAAAGAAATCTAAAATTCGTAGTCCGTTTCACCTATTGTGAACTCAATCTGGAGATACACTATACATATACTATAATAGGTACATTTATTTGGTATATAAATATATAAAAATCTGTATTAACAATAAATATATTTAAAAAACTAAAAAATACGCTTTTAAAGCACATCAAACTAAAAAGTGAAAAATAATTATTAGTATAAACTGAAAATTATAATGAACGAAAAATGCTAGTATTGATTGTGAAAAAAGCGTGGGTTGCTCGATATACGAAAAATATGGCACAAAGCGCCCCACGCTTTTTTTCACAATAATACTAGTATTTTTCGTTCATTATTGTTTTTAGTTTATATTAATAATTATTTTTCACTTTTTAGTTTGATGTGCTTTAAAGCGTGTTTTTTTAGTTTTTTTAAACTATATTTATTTTTCACTTTTTAGTTTGATGTGCTATGAAAGCGTGTTTTTTGGTTTTTTTATACTATATTTATATTGCTTATTGATGCTGATATTATAATAATATTACGATCCAACAGATACTTCTGAAAAAAAATATATTTTTTTCAGCCATAGACGGGATTTGAACTCACGCCCGAGGAGTCCGTCGTTTCGCGTCATTAAGACTTGCGCCTTAGCCCGCTCGGCCAACGAACGAACTGAGAATCACGGAATGTACTAACAGTAATAAGCCACTTGCTCTCACGCAGAGGATACGTGAGGAAATTAATTCTTTAATTCTGGCGACCCTGATCAGGATAATGATATAAACTTATCAAATTATTGTATTGTTACCGGTTCTTCGTAAGTGTACAAAGTTTCAATTAAATCTGTCCGTTTAAAGTGGGTCAAAATCGAGTCCAAAAAGAGTCGGTTACAAACAAACAAACATACAGGTGAAGCTAATAAAGCGTGTTAAAAATTGGTTACATACTTTCCAGTACAGATTTTTTTCAGTTCATTCTAGTTAAAGAAATAATCCGATTTATATTAGGATAAATGGAAATTTTTTCAAAACAGATAGTCTAATTGGCAGCGAGAATCCGTGAAGTTTTTAAAACTAAGCATAATTAGCTAATACTCTATGGACGAGTATTAATTTGTCACCTTTTGAATTGTCCGCCTATTATCCTTGCCCTACGTACAAAACATAGCTTTGCTTTTTTAAACTACAGCATGTCAGGAGTGATAATCCTGCTAATAAATTTTGTTTTTAACGGACCGGACTAAATAACATTGAAATTAATAAAGGAGTATATCAAGTCCATCATTTTTCGTTCTCCCAGTAACATAACTGTCTATACCTTGGTACATTCATTTATATAAATAAAAAATTAACATCGTCCGGAACTACAGTTTGTGACAATGTGTGTTTATGTAAATAAATGCATGCATTATCTCTGTATTGCATAAAAGTTAATATATCTATTTCACTTATTAAAATATAGTGTTGAGAAGACATCTCAAAAATATACCGCATTATTAAAAGTGTGTGTGTAAACACCCTAATTGTTATTTTTGAGAATAATTTAGTTCAGTGATTGTTAAAGAGCAAAAACGATGTCTCTGCTTTCGCAAGTTTTGGGTTTCACATTTAATCTAATTCATCTACCATTTTCCATGCCGGGAAATGGCAACATCGTGCCAGGAAAGATGAGTATTCATTATTTCCTTCAACAGACTAAGAAATATGCCGGAACCGTGTACTACAATTTTATTTAAAATGGGTAAAGAAGTAATTTTTTAATTATTTTTTTTAAAAGTTGTAGAGAGAGAGAGCTGAATTTTATTTGTTGGTTAAATTATAATTAATATTGCAATACATGCACTCAATAACATTGTAACAAAATGTAGTTCTGAAATAGAGCATTTAAAAGTTTTTAATTAGAAGTATAGTGTAACAAAGTTTATTCTAAAATGATTTAATATTTTTATTACTTACATACACTTTTAATGATTATTATCAGAAATAATATGTTAGTGGTTAACAAAAATACTGGATATCTTTAATTTTGAATATGACAGTTTTTATTTTATTTACTCGTTTTCGATCAATTAAAAATTTTAATTTAAACTAAAAGATTAAGCGATGACAACATATAAACATTGAAATTGTTAATAACATGATAGAGTAGCTGATTATACAAATTTACATATTCTATCTTTCCATCGGAGTGTCGGAAGTAAATACTGAAAATAAACAAACAGTGTAATATAATAAATATTTGTGGTCATATTTAGACCCTCATATTCTAAAGTCTATCAAAGAGTTCGGAATATATACGATGTGTTAAAAGATGAAACCTTGTTATATAGATTTTCTCTTACGAAATCTATATATACATTATATGCGGCATTTGGGCCCCCGTATCTCGAGAACGGCTGATCGGATCGGACCCCAAATTTGGGATCTATCCGAATCTCGAGATTTCCAGAAACTTTCCGTCTGTCCAACTCCGGAAGTCCGGTAATCCGGAAGTCCGGAACTCCGATAGTCCGAAAACTTTTCTTTGAAATGCGATAACTGTCCCAAATATTGACCGATCGACTTCAAACTTTTTACCAGGTGTAGACCACCATGGTCTACATATGCCTTTGATTTTGAGCCGGTTCCGAAAACGGCAAGTGGGGCAAAACGGCCTAACAACCAATTTTTTTACCTTCCTTTGAAATGCGATAACTGTCCTAAATATTAACCGATCGACTTCAAATTTTGAACAGGTGTAGACCTCTAAGGGCTACATATGCCTATTGTTTTGGAGCCGGTTTCGAAAATGCGAAGTGGGGCAAAACGGCCTAAAAGCCATTTTTATTTCTTTTCTTTTTTTGAAATGCGATATCTGTTCAAAATATTGACCGATCGACTTGAAATTTGCAACAGGGGTAGACCTTTACGGTATACATATGCCTGTTGATTTTAAGCCGGTTCCGAAAACGGGAAGTGGGGCAAAAAAATTTAAGAATTTTGTTTTTTTTTTTTGGAAATGCAATAAATGCCCCAAATATTGACCGAATTGGTACAAATATAGGCATATTAGCGTAAAACTCAATAAAACGGATCACAAGGAACCGATTCCGACTATTTACGAACCGCTCCGATCATTCCCGAAGGCGTTATAAGCACTTTTAATAGCGGAATCGTTTTCTGGTAATCGGACCCAAGGAATCGATTGGAATAATTCTGGAACCGATCCGATGTACTTTGTCCGTCTTTTGAAAATCTATATGGCATCTTCACCGCAGCGGAGAATGTACCTCACTTGTTTTACGTATTATAATAATTTTTAAAACCATAAGGAGACAACAAGTACAATAAATCATTAAGATGACGATGTCAAGTTAAAACAGTATTTCGTATTGGGTTTTTATTTAAATTTTCATAACATTTAAGAATATTATTTTTTAATTCTTCTAATTATCGAGTTGGTTTCCATTTTGATAAAACTTTTTGAGTAACGATACCCACATGAAGTAGTCGCAAGGATTCAGATCGGGATTGTTTGACGTGTATTAATTTAAATTCAGTTTTTTCTACCACGCGGTATATAGTTGATGTTGTCTATAAAAAATATGCCAACGTATAGTAACATTGTATGAAACTTTAGTTGTATTTATAGGATTATTTCAGTATATTTTTACATCTAACGATATAATTATTACAAGTATAGAAATAGGATGTCAAGGACGTCAAAAGTCAAAATCATTAAATACACAATATGTGCATTACTTTTTACTTGTTTGCCCTTGCATTTTATAATCATTTATGCTGATAAAATAGAAATGTTTATTTTTATTTAATTCATTTTTGAATTGTTCCACCTAAAAAACAATAGATAATAATTTTATTATTTTAACTTTATTGTCAGATTTTTACGTTTCACTGGCAACGTTGGATGTTTATCCAACAAACAGGTGATAAATACTACACATAATTACTGATTTCATTGTTTCCTGACTTTAATAGAGAGCTGAATAATTGAAATTAAAAAAATAGGTAATTTAATAAATGTGTAACCCAAAGCATAATTGAAATATTTGTAACTCGTTCATTTTATAACAGATGAAAATATATAATTTTTTATTATTTTAACAAATCTAAAATCATTCTAGTCAGCGTTAGTATGACGTCAAAGCTCTCTATGAAAGTCGTATAATATGCATACAACAAAAATACCATATGCATGCAGATTAATAATAATTTAATTTTTTCACACACAGTTATTTTTGGCGGTGATACCTATTGTGTCTGAGCACAAATTGATTTATGATTGAAACACGTCTCAAGCAGTTCTTATGAACTTGGTAAGGACAACTAATCTTTATGCAGTTCGGTTATAAATCAAGGAAGTTATTGTTTGCTCTTGTAATTTGTCAATTTATATTCAAGTAAAACGTAAGTTGTTGACCTGTTAATTATCTAATTAATATTAATATAAATACAGTCTGAGGCGCTGATTCATTCACATATTTTGATAGAACATTTAATTAGTTATATTACATATCAAAATTCTACATATTTTAATGTTTTTCCCACAGGACTGGTATTTATCACTATCAAATTATTTACAAAAATTGTAAATAAATTCTAAACAGCATTATTTCGAGTCTTATTAAGAGCTATGCATATATAAAAAATTTAAATATAAAGGTGTAACACTCCAAGCTGGAAACAACGCTCTCTCTTTGTTAATATTATATAAAAAATTATACATCAAGATTATTTTGCTTCCGCCTCAACATTAAGCCAATGAGTACCTGCTGTATTTAAACAGCGTTTATAAATCACTTTAATTGTCAATTTAATCTAGGAGTTTCAGCCAGTGTGGCCAGTTTTCACGATTAATCTTGAGATCTCATGATTTCACCTCTAATCCCACGATCTCACGATTTATATGTTTTATCTAACGATTTGAGGATATACATATGAAGCGTCATTTATGGGCAAGTAAACGTAATTTAGAATTAATTATTATTAATTATGTGACAAAGATTTAGTAATGTTATGATTTTCCAATAACTAAAGATGTAACAAAAAAATACTAGTCAAAATTTATATAAGGCAATTATAGTTTTTCTATTTCAAGTCCACCTTGAATTTTTGTACAGATGGTATTTAGGATATGAATTTGTCCTTATATTTTTCCGCAAAGGAAACTGCGATTATACAACGTGTATTTTATCAACAGATAGCAGTATTATTATTATTTATAAAGTAATACCGTATTAATGATTAATGAAATTTCGATCTGAATAAATTTATTTGCTCATATTATATCTGATTTTGCACAGTAATGAAATATGTAGGTCATGTTTTGATTGAAAAAAATTGAATATACCAAATTTCTTAAAATAGATTTGGTAACAGTTATAAATTAATCCTTGAACTAAGCAAATTGACCAGCAAATTAAAAAATACATAAAATATGTTTTATAAGATAAAAGGGAGGTGAACTAGTCACGATTTTGGAACAATTATAATAACCATGATTGTGTCCTTTGTTAGAAAAAATGGAGGTCCTAAGGTTTTTGCAGTTATAAATGGTTGTTTGGTAAAATTTACAAGGATAGTTCCAACACGATACATTAAAAATTAATAAACCATGTAATAAAAATATAACGGAGGATTATGTTATTTCCGGATGTAGTTAAATGTCAAGTACATAAAGTATTTTTTATTTTGCATATTAGGGCGTGTTGCATGATGTTAACCATTTACATAATTCTCTATTATTCACAGATTATTTTTCTAAGTTAAAAAGTTTGCACAGCTCTAGCAACAGCCCTGGATATAATACGTAACCTAGTTTCATTAAAGATGAGTATGGAACGCCGTTTCATATTTATTCACTATTTATCAATATGTGCTATGAATTAGAGATATCTGAAATTAATTAGAGATATCTCTAATTCATTTCAGATATTTCGTAATTGATTTAAAAATATCTACTCGATATTTTTAAATCAATTAAAATATCGACTAGATATTTTTAAATCATTTAAAAATTAATTGATTTAGAAATATCTACTTTATATTTTTAATTCATTTCAGATATCAGAATATGGCTCCATCTCTGTAAGTAGAACTGTAACATAATTTAATGGAGTGGACCGTGCGTTATATTGGTTCCTGCGGATGCGATGTTGCCAATACAAATAATTATTTTACAGTCTGTACTATGAATGTAGGGTGTCTTTAATATTTATATCATTATAGCACGAAATAATAGTGTCTTCTCTGTAGTAAACAGACCAGTGTAAAGTGTATTAATCAGAGAGTTGTCACTATTTAATATTAATTTACGTTAACACAGATCAAGGTTGGTTGAGTAGTAAAATACTGCTTTACCCAGTGGTGCCAGACTACAAACTTTTTACGTATCAGATCGCGACTGAAAAACATATCAGATTTATGAATTGCGTACTAGTGTAGAAGAAGAAACAATCAGAATACAATCTCTGTCGGCATTCCTTTTATCTTTTAAACATAAATTTCGTGACCTCCAACAAACGTCGGCCATATTCTGGGTCCTAATTTCCATGGTCATACGCAAGAAGACTATAATCAGGAGGTCTGACTCACCAAATTAACGAGTGCAAATTCACGTACCGAAGATGGCGCTAACAACCACCAGTTGTTGCGACGTAATGCGCTGCCGCGCATCTTTTACGTCTCTGTTAATCTAGTCTTCTTGATTCTTGATAATACTAGTAACCATATTGTACAATTTTTATTGTATATCAGCAAAAAAACGCGGGGTTATTGGATTACAAACAACTCGGAACAAAATAAATAACCAGGATGCATATCTAGCTATTCTGAAGTCATTATTTTGTCTTGACCTGTGATGTGCCCGCGACCAACACTTCCAAATGTATAACAGATCTTAGATACCCAACATTACGAAGCACATATACAAATTCCCCAATATTAAGAAAAGCACGTCAGTTTGGCAACGCAGACACTATAAGGTAAATTTAGTTTAGCCCCTACATCATAGATGGCGCCATACTCTGATATCTCTAATTGAATTAAAAATATCAACTCGATATTTTTGTACCAATTAAAAACATCAACTAGATATTTTTAAAACATTTAAAAATATCTAGTAGATATTTATAAATCATTTAAAAATGTCAAGCGGATATTTTTGTATCAATTAAAAATATCAACTAGATATTTTTGAACCATTTAAAAATATCTAAAAGATATTTTTAGTCCTGGAATGGGTTGGAACGTTTGTTGTGAATAAAACTAAAAACAGTTTTTAATCATCTCCAGATGATGTCAATTTGGTTGAAGAAACGCGCGTCGAGTGCAGTATATAGTGTTTTGGTCTTTTGTGGAAAACTACGTCAGTGTTAGATATTTTTAATTGATTTAAAAATATCTACTTGATATTTTTAAATGAATTTCAGATATCTCTTAATTCATAGCACATATTGATAAATAGTGATTAAATATTAAAACGGCGTTTCATAGATGAGCTATTTAGCTTATCACAATGGATATAAAAACGTTCTCTTTGTAACAAATTAGCTTTATCAAGTTAAATTACAATATACCAAAATACATGTCGACCGTAGATTCTCAAATTAACAGCTAGAGAGTAGTAGATAAATTATTTTAAATATATTGTCAGACTATTTCTGTGAAGTCTACTGTTCGAACTATCCTGAGAGAATATTATTTCAATGTATTTGTCTCTATGTCGATCTCGAGCAGACTTCTTCATCTTCGTCATTGTCTCTCCCCTTCATCATCACATTGTTCTATATTGTATGTTGTATCTTTTTTTTTAATTACTCTGGCGACAAAGTTCCTTTATAAGCTGTATGTTTTCTCGAGTGGTCTGATAACTATGGTAATACCTTTTTTGTCAAGTACTTCTGAAATAATATACAGCCCTACATATTTCCTCGCCATCGTTTTGCAGTTAGAAAGTCCACTTCTTTTGATCACTGCATAAGTTTCCTGCCGCGCGCTAGGAAACTGATCTACCATATCCGTTTACATCATATATAATTCTTGGTTTTTCTATTATAATTAGAGATCGGGAGGAAGCGATAAATTCCAGAGAGACTTTTACGTAGATATAATATACTGTAAACACCAAATGAAACTTTCACAAATAATATGAAATGATAAAATATTCTTATGTACTATGCAATACATCTGTTTGCTTTATAAAAATGGGAAAGAAATTGAAAGTTTTTATCAGGTAACTCGACGACTTGCAGCTATAAAAAATAGTTGCTTACTGACCGACGGGGCTTATTATTGTCGTGTCCAATAGCAATTCATAGATATATACAAACGGATCACATGGCTATCACGTTTACACCTACTACCCAATGTTGAAAATGAATACACCAATGACTTCGAAGTCAGTGGAAATCAGAATACGCTCTAAATACGTAGTATTCATAAAACGTCTATGTGAATAACACGTAGATACGTAAACAGTGCGTCTCATTAATTTCTTCAGAGGATAAAGTGAATCTGTGAATTTGGTGATTCTCCGGAGTTACAATTTAACAGCACAGAATTATATTGCACAAGTTCTAAAAAAGCGCTTTCGTCCAACATCAAAGTAAACATTAAGAGACACATTTCCTCAGACAGTCATAAAAAGCGTGTGAGTGGTAGGTATTACCAATAGTGACAGGCAAACAAATTTTATCTTAGATTTTTGCAAATTTTGTCAGCAAAACTCCTTTATTTAGTCTTGATAGTTATGTCATAAAGTATTGCGAGTCCCATGCTCCAGTACTAACAAGATATGACCAAATTTCACCAGCCGCCACTACTGATACATCATTACTTTGAACACTTATACTGGATAATGCACGCGTCACTATTAATTCTACATTGTGTGCTGTGGTTTATTGTATTCGGTTACTGGTTATTAATATCGGAGACAAAGCTGTGTGAACACTCAATATTCTAAGTATAATATTAACAACGTTATTACACCTGTTTAATCCACTGTCACCCACAAAAATTTATTACGTATGTGCGTCCTCTATAATATTCCCAGAACATTTTTATACACTCTTGGTAGATATGTTTTACGAAATGTGTGGCTACTAGGTAAAGGAAAATCTGGTACGTACTTTGCAAAGAAACCTGAAAAATAAGCATTGTCGACTAATTTTCAAGACAGACTACATGCACAAAACATACATATAAATCATAAAAAAATTCCTTTTTTGTAACTGTACCGGCAACATTGGTAAGAGTGTTTTTTGCGAGAATGTTAGCGGACCATATGCCGAACAGCGTTCCGGACGTGGTCGTGTTGCTAACTGAGGAATAAGAGCCCAGTTACCTATAATATTATATACGTTTATCCTGGTTACCTGCCCTAATACTGGTTATACTGGTTGCCTATAATAGGTATATAAATAAATACACCATATGAATTTTTATGATGTTTATTTATAGTACTTATAATATGATTTTTTATGGAACTGTCGGCTCTGAAAAATGGCAAACATTTCCGCTGCCTGTTTATTATTCTTTCTTAATAAAAACAGATAATAGAAGTACATGTAATATGAAACTATATCATTTGGTAATTTACTGCCAAAATTTAGACACATAAATGTAAAATGCTAAGTACATATTTCAAATAATATATGTATAAGTTACTGCCATCCATAATGTTCATTTAATAAAACAGAAACCCATTACGGAAATTACACTTTAACCTTTAAAAAACAATTTTAATAAATGGGAATTCACGCCGTTCCATGTGCAATGATAACCTTTTTATTGTCTTGTATAAACGTTGACCTTTCAGCAGGCTTTAAACTAAATGAATTCAGCTCTTCAGTTCTGAAATGTCAGAGGCAATATGAGCGATGCAAAACTGAAATTGTATCACGAAAGCTCTTTAAAGCCTCTTGTGCACATCGAAATATTGTTTTCTCGAATAATTTAGATTATTACTCAGGCTTGAAATTTCAAAGGGAAATTGCTTCTATTTATAACTATGTAACTTTATGTTCTCCGTTCTCCGTTCATAGACAATAACACACTGACATTATGTTTATTATATTATTAGTATGTTATGTTGATATTTTATCGATAACAATTGGATAAAAAATACAAAAAATCGACAATCGACAGGACTAATGAATGAGGTATTTAGTTTTTTCTGTTCTGACTATAATAAAATATAGACTTGGAACTAGTAGTTTACACTGAATAATTGCACAGGAATCCTATATGTTATGTTATTTTTATTTTTGCAACATTTGAAGATGATGATTGTGTGCACCATTTTGCACATGAATCTATGTACAATAAAATTGCTTAATTTACATTACAAGCTCCAATGAAAACACTTTATTAGCGGCAAAATAGCAAAAACTCCCTAGAGTTATTGCCATTTAAGTTAATTTTATTGATATGTAAATATCATAGCAAGCAAATAAAAATGTCAGAATTTTTAAAGCATATAAAAGAATAGGTTTTATATAGGTTAGGTTAAATGTCATGAAAACCGCGATAGCTACCAAAGTAAATCTGTCAATTTATAAATGTCAAAATAAATATAACAAATGTTCATGTTTTGAATTATGTAATTAAAATATTTTTTAAATAATACGTTCGTGTTTTCCAAACCCCTTGAGTGTTACGAAAGAAAGAAAGACGTTGTAAACATTTTTTTAATCTCAATATTTTTTTTGCTTCTAATACTACTTGTATGAATACTATTATTTAATCCAATATCATTTTGCATCTAGGTGGAGTAGATGTTTTGTTAGTTTCTGCGATAAAATATATTTGAGGTGTCGTGTTTAATTATCTACCTAAGACTTATATTATACTAGAGCCACAGCCGACTTTAAACAAGCAGAGAAGTAAAAAATGGCAACACCACAAAGTGGTTCGATCGTGGGTTGTTGAAATTTCGTTCTAGATAAGCGCAGCAATAAAGAAAGATGCGCGGTAACCTTAGACTCAAAACGGTGTAAAGCCAGTGGCAGATATCAAAAAATTAAACAAAGTTGTAGGAGATCTAGTTTCCTAAAATAAAGTCTGTGAGGGCATATGTTTATCTTCAATAGTGTAGGCATCGGAATCGTCCGAAGTCGTACGATATAAAACGCATCATCAACGGTAACAAGGATTCTCTTAGTCGATGAGATATCAATTTTTTTTGTAGATTAAGCGGATACCTCGCTACACCGAAAATATGATATTTCATTGTTCGGTAAAACCAACAAGAAGGTGTAGAGGTAACTCAAATTTAATATTAATAAAGTTCATATTATAACACTTGTATATGTATGTGTACGCTTTGCTCATGATTGAGTTATTGTTATTAAGCAAATTAAAACCTTCCATATTTTTACATTTACCTAATATGGAAACAAAAATATACTTGTACTTACAGATATTTTAATCTTAAGGTCGTCACTGATACCAATTTCATTCCCGACAGTCAAAATCTCAATATCAAATTTTAAGATATAGAAAATATTTTTTGCCTTAACAATTTTAATGTTTCGGGGAGCAGAAATTTTTTATTTTTCAGAAAAGAAACTAACAACTTGCAACTCTCAATAGCATCTGCTTTTTCAAAATTGTTTACCAAAAGTTCATGTTACTCTATTTGCCTTCTACATTCAGGATTTGTTCGAACAAACTTTGTTAATAACAAATATTTGGGTAAATTTGGAAAACGGATGGAATGGCATTTTCCTTCAACTTTTTGTTTCTTTCCTAATGACCCATCTGGTGAAATACCTATAATAAATTTAACAATCTCACCTTAAATAAAATGTAAACAACACACAACAGAATGTTGTGATGGGGTCCAATATTTCCATAGAATAGCTCTGAGCCATTTTTTTTCAATGCTTCATCCCTAGAGAATTTAAACGTAGCCTGCGTTTCGTTGGTTTTTCACTTCCAAGTAATAGTTCGATTTACAACCTGGGATGCAGCACCTTCTAGGCATGTTGCAAACTTAATGTAACCTTAAATGCCGAGTTGAAAACAATACATAGAATAAAGACCTGTACATGTACCGATAATTATTATAAAACAATGATGATATTAATGCACAAAAGATACTTCAAAATTATTAAAACATATAAATGAAATATTACATGACATCGCCCTGCAATGTCACCTCTACCCTTACGTCGCGGCTTGTTTAAAGTCTGCTGTGCTAGAGCAATCAAATAAGAATGACAGTGTAAAATATAATAAACTATAAGTATTATCTTGGTGTCGTTTATCAAATCAGCATTGAAAGGATGCTTATATAATACTCAAATAAATAATTAATTATTTTTTTCTAGAAATGTTTTGTGTTTGTTTATTAACTTATAAATGTCTTTAGTCAATTTTATATATAATAACTAAGCAAAAAATATATAATTTGCATCATGGTAATTTGTTGACCGCTATTGGCGCTGAAATGTTAGCGAACTTCTCCGAACTGCCTCCAAACCTTCACCGAACCTCACTTAACATTTTTTCTGTGTTTCCTCATGTATATACTCAAACTTTCACTACTTTTAAAGATGTGCTTTGATTCATGAGAGATGTTTAATTTCTAAATAATTGAAATGAGATTTCTTTTTCAAAAATTGATTATATAGTATAAAAAATGTAAAATGTTCTTTAATTTATCCAGTTTCGTACCAACCATTGTTAAAAATAAATACACCTGACTCCTTTCGGCGCCACTGGAATTCAACAACAGTCATACCGCAAATTACACATTTTTATACCTAAAATCAAACTTTAATTCGGAGCAGAAGTATTTTAGTGCATAAGTTTATATGAATATTTTTTTATTCGAAGCTATGAATTTGCGTTGTACATTTAGGGACTAAAAATGGATTCACCCTGTATAATAATGGAAAATTAGAAGGATGGGTTGATTTTTGCAATTCAGTGTAATATTTCGTCTTACATTCTTTATTCAAGGACTTAGTTTCTTAAAAATAATGGAAACAATTATAAAAACATTAAGGTTAAAAAAGTTTGTCAACCAGACAAATTACTATGCTTCATTCATTTCACTTTTTCACGAATAAGTTTGTAGAATATAACGCATCATAAATTGTCAGTATTTGTCAATATTTGTTTGGGACTTCACAGAATAAGAGGAAGTAGGCATCTATTGTTCTAATGATTATGTTTTCTTTTTGAAAAAGTAAAATAAATTTTTTTGTAAATTAAATTATAATGAAATTTCTACAATATATGATTCCACAAATGATAAACACAACGAATATATCGACTGCATTAGCAAGTGGTTAGACAATAATGACAATTTCAGAGATATTGTAGTTGTAGAAGATTTTAAAATTAATTGGTTATATAATAATTTGTCTCTGGAAAACTTAAAAATTGTGTAGAATATTAGGATTTAAAAAAATTTTAATGCTTATACTTAAGTCACTTAATTTAAGCAAAGCACTGATCGATATAATTTTAATCAATAATTTTAACGATATTAAAACTGAGATAATTAACAATGATCACATAACAGATTATTCAATACTACCTGCAAATATAATAAATGTAGAAGATAATATTACAAAATGAACTAGACCTGTAAGAACTAAGATTGATTATGATTTACTGATACCTAAACTTATTCAGCAAAATTAAAGATATGAATATACTATGTAAATACATTTTAAAATATATATTTTTTTGAAAATGTCACAAATTGCTTATAATTTAAATCAATAGTTTAACAGTGATAAAAACATTCAACATGAAAACCAAAATTATGGTCGGTACTATAAGAACTGCAAAACAATATTATGATTTATTAAATTCAAGTCGATTCAAATAAAGGTAATGGTAAAAAAATGTGAGGAGTAGAGAACTCTTAAAGATGTATCATCAAAAAAATTAATATAGTTTTAATGAAACAATAATTAATGATGAAATATATTTTGCAATTATTGATATAGCAAACGATTTAATAAATATTTTGTTAATTTTACTGTTTTGCCAGTAAGAGTATTCTAAATCCTCTGAGTGATAATAACTTTGTTTTTCGTTTATAGCAAATAAAAAGTGCACATAATTTAAAGAAATATCATTATCCGAACTAAGAAAAGTTATTTACAGGCAAAGTAAACTGGGAAGCGTAGACGATATTGACCTTGATTTTATTTAAAATAGTTTTATAGTTATCGACTTTCCTTCATTGAATTTGATCAACTTGTCTCTGAGAAAATGTATTTTTTCTGCTTTACTTAGAATTTCAACTATGGTTCCTGTTCCTAAAGTAATTAATATACATAAAATCTGAACAATTACGGCCAATTAATATGTTATCATTTTGTGAAAAAACTATGGAAAGTATTGCATTAATAAATGAAATTTATTGTGCAACATAATATATTATGCATTAATCAGTCAGGTATTAGGGAACCATGGACGTGAAACAGTTCTTCTATCATTTATTAATAACTGGAAACGTATGTTAGATAAGAAAAATAATATAACATGGGCAGTACTTTTGGATTTAAGTTGTGGATTTGTAACAATTTATCGAGAAATTATGCTAGTAAAATTTAAATTGCTGGGATTTGACGATTACGGAATAATGTGGATGAAGAATTATTTGTCAAAGAGTAGGGTTGTCAAAGTAAACGGAACAATTTCTGAGCCAATAGAAAACAATACTGGAGTCCCATAAGGAAGCTGTCTTGGCCCTTTATTGTTCTTATTATATTTAAATGGCATTTTTAATGAACACAAAAAATGGTTCATACACTTTTTTGCAAACCACACTGTAATTTATTTTGATAAGACTGACATATATAAGTTAGTAGGAATATTAAATGTTAAACAAAAAAAAATAACTCAGTGGTCAGTTACAAGTCAATAAGTTGTCATTAAATCATAACAAATCAAAATGTATGGTTCTAGGCAATAAATATTTCCATAATTCTTTTATGAAACACAGCGTAAACTACATAATGGTAATCGTGTTGAATATGTAGATAATGTATTTAATTATAGGCACAGGTAAAATTTAACAGGCATATAGAATATATAACAAAAAAGATTTTCTTATTCAACAAAAAATAACTGTTTAGAAAATTATTATATTGCCTCACTTTAGATATTATGGATCAATCATGTATTGCTCTAATAATATTGGAAGGTTATTGTGACCCCTAAGATTTTTGGAAAATATTTTATTTACATGAACTGGAGTATTTAAACAACGAAACCTTCACACTTGGGCACCTTACAGAGAGAAGCATCATACAATAAGAGTCTCCCGTGAACAAGATAGATTTTTATTGTATGTTTGGGCCGTAACAATTGGAGACATCCTGATTGGTTCATATATCATGCCACAGCGGTTAACATGACAGGAGCATTTTATCTAAATTGATGACCTCGAAGAATCTTTAGAAAATTTTCCATTGTTGGCTTATCAACAAATGTGGTCCATGCATATTGGGGCAGGGCCACATTGCGAACAGATTATAAGAATGCATTTAAACTTAAGTTTTCCCTCAAAGCTGAATTGAATGAGGACAATATGTTACTATTAAGTGGTCTGCACAATACCCCGAATTAAATCCTGTTGACTTCTATTTTTAGGGCAGCATGAAATATTTAATTTATGCATATTAATAACGAAAATTTTATATTAATATAGTCGTAGGAATAGTTGGGAATATCCAAAACCATTTTAAATATCATACCATATTTGGTTTTTAAATATTTATGATAAGCCAATAGTAAATGCATACATTGCCTCTTTCTCACTTGTCTAGGAAATTCCAACCTTAAATGCCACAGAGAATCATCAATACTTTATTATATCATTTCATATTTAAAAGTATAATATTTATCTCTAAATGCATATAACACAATAGTCTCTGTAATACCATGTTTACATTTTTATTTTCTAAATAACTTGTTAATAAATATACATATTCGATAAAACCATTTTAATTTTAACAATAAACCACGAGAGCGTTAGGTATGTCGTGCACATAATCTGATTAGGATATTAATTAAATTCCATGGCAATAGGGATTCACCTGTTGTATCCGCTTTTGAATAAAAGCTATCTTGTGCACTTTCTTTGACAATGTAATTAAAATTTTAAAAATAAAATTTTATTCATGTGCTCATCTGCAACATTAATCTCCTTAAATTATACAAGGTGTGGCATATATGTGGATAATGACTGTATCATTTTAAATATGACTTGTTTAATGGAGAAATAGGTATTTTTTTGTTAATTTTTTGTTATATATTTTGGTGACCATGACATTTTTTTTATCTGCATTAATCTCGTTATTCTAACAATCAATTTTGTTTTTCCAAGTGGCATACCATGATTTTTATTTTTTTATTTTTTTTTTCATAAATACACTATATTTTCGAATATTTAAAGTTACAACTAAGAAGCATAGCACCAATTTCCTCTTCGAATGAATTTACTATTATGTTAGAATTTACTATTATTTCAGCATTATGACTGTCAATTTACATTGATTTGCACTAAAAAAATTAATTCTCTTGTTTTTCGATGATAATATGTTTGGTATCGGCAATTTTCGTATCTAGAAATGATTCTCGAAAGGATCATAGTACATCTAAAATTATTTCACTAGTTAATGTATACAAAGAGACATTATTATATATCAAAATGTCTTGTGGGGTTCTTGATGATTGCCTTGTGGGCCATAATATTAACATTTTAATGAGTAACACTAAATTTATTGTTCCTGGGCCTCCTTTTAACGATAAATATTAAAACAAAGGTAGGTATTACCCTAGAATCTACATCTCTCCCATGGGATTGGTGGCATTTTCTGGAAAGATATTGTTGTTACTCGCTGTAATAAATATGCTTGGGGAGTGCCAACTGTGAATACATATTCGACGAAAATTTCCTTTTGATACATCACATAACCACTGTAAAATACTCTCCGACTCTTTCGCTTCAGCAACAAAATTTATTCAACCCTGAACATTTTAACAACGAAGCTGAATTTTTCATTTGTAGTATTTGGTATATTAGTCCAATGCGGTTAAGGTTGAACAAGTAAGTAAACAAGGAAACGGTTTATATAAATTGAAACTGAACGGGAATGTTCGGGTGTTTATGGCCATTTTTAAAATATTAAAAATCCTCAGTCCTTCGGAGGGCAAAACACTCCAAATTAGCCCTAACAAAGTTACCAAAAGAGGATAAATTTTAAAGAAGAACTATATATATATATATGGTATTCGGGGAATTAATCTAAAATTATTCACTAACTATCTAGACAAAAGAATTCAGTATGTTTCCCTTAACGGTGTATGTAGTGATAAGAAAACTATTAAATATGGTGTTCACCAGGGAACTGTCTTGGGACCACTACTATTCATTATTTATATTAATAATTTATTTCTCCTTGAAACTAAAGGACAAATAATTACTTTTGCAGACGATACTGTCATATATTATAAAGACATAGATTGGATTAGATTAAAGCAGAAGGTAGAAACAGATTTTACACTTATTAAAAAATGGTTTAACAGTGAGATACTTACCATAAACTATGATAAAACTTTTTTCTCCCTTTTTCCTCATATAAAAGAATTTGCCAGCGTATAATACACTAGAGATCAACGAGGATGGTCAAATAATACACATAAATTCAACAAATAGTGTTAAATATTTAGGAACATTTATAGATTGTCATTTAAAATGGGATGTCCATGCAGAATACATAACAAGTAAACTTAGGTCTATTATACATTTATTTTACAAACTCAAAAATATTCTGGAAACACACGATCTCAAAACATTATATCATGCCTTAGTTAGTCCGCACTTATCTTATGCTATAATAGGATGGGGAGGATTACTAAAAACTCACTTAAAATCTGTGGAGATATTACAGAAAAGATTTTTTAAAATAATTTTAAAGAAAAAAATGTTATGTATCCCACAAATCGATTATTAGATGAAATCGAAATTTTTGATATAAGACAAAACTATTTTTATAATGTCTGCATTTATATGCACAAAAATAGGCATTTGTTACAATTACCAGCTCACGGATACAGTACAAGACAAAAGTCACATAATTTTTCCATTGAATTTGCGAAAAAACGATAGGGCAAAGAAACATAAATTTTTTGGGTCCCAAGATTTTTAGCTTATTACCATCTGAATTAAGATTAATAAACTCGTTAAATAAATTTAAAAAAGAATGTAAGAGATATTTACTACTGCAAAAACGAGAAGATATTTATTCTATAATTGATTTAAAAAACAACTAAATCAAAAATTGTCCTCCAACAGAGATATCATTTTCATTATTAATATTGGTATTAAATCATTATTATTGATTTTGGCAAATATTAAATACAGTCAATAAAACCAACTCGGATTGTTACAGGGATATCTACAGTATATGACCTATCTAGCTAGATATTATATGTGTGTATAAGAGTATGTAAGCATGTATGTAGTATTATTGTATATGTTTTGTAGACGTGTGTATGTGTGCTTATGTATATGTATATATTGTATAAGTATGGGAGTATATATAGATGTGTGTATGTATGTACATGTGTATATATATGTGAATATACACATGCATGTATGTATGTATTTATAGATGTTAAGTGTGGCGCTTATTGAGCCTTTTTATATACTAAGCAGTATTTATAAGTTACAATATTGTTTATTCCAGTTGTGATATTTTCTTATATTATTACTCATTACAATTGCTATTATAGATATGTTCATCCCACGCTCAAATATCTTAGGATATTTTGTGGTGTATTATGTTTATTTATGTAGTATACTTCTTCTTGTTTTTAATACGAAATTGTATATTGTTGTATGAAATAAACATTATTATTATTATTATATATATATATATATATATATATATATATATATATATATATATATATATATATATATATATATTATTGTGATAATAAGGTTTATTGTATTTTTATTTATTTATATATTTTGTAAAAATTTTGAATTGTTTTTATTAAATAGTTATAGAATTGAAAATTTCGTGTTTTATTAAAATCTATGAAACTTGGCGCCTTTATTTTAAATTTGTATTTATTTTATATTTATGCCCTTGTGTACCCAGACTAGCTCATATTTTAATTTACAAGTTTTTACTTACTTTTATTTTCTTTTACTCTCTCTCAGGATGCAGGTTCAATTTTGTTCTTTCTAGTTAGTATATTTTCAAAATTTAAATTCACAAAATCAGTACACATAAAAAAAAAACTAAACACTTTCAGAAAACAATTTAGGAGTTTGTTTTTAATAAAATATTTTTTTAAAAATTTTAACAAATGTATTTACAAATCTTAACTTAAATTAGCCCACCAAATTTTAAAATCTCGAGATTTTACCTTATATTTTTATCCTTGCGGTTGGCCGACCTGTCGTTTCTTCTCAGCTGTTTAATGTTTGGATATGGCCGCTCCAATTTCCTGATATGCTTGTATAGTTTATTTACTTTAATTTTGTGTTTTGTGTAGCTGGATTTTTTTTTTTAACTGGTAAGTACTTACAAACTTTTTTTACTGTTTCTTTTATTTAATTCTCTGGCTTGAATCTTAATTTACAAGCTTCTATTTACCATATTTTACTCCTAACCTTTATTTTATTCGTCTCTCTTCTCTTTTAATTTTTTCGATTCTTTTTCAATTTTCAAAAAACTCTCCCTCTTTCTTTATCAATAACAACCCACTATCCATTGTTTTCTCTGCTTACTTTAATTTTGTATATAGTAAAATCACCAAATTTCAAAATTGACTAGTTGTCACAAATTATTTTTTTATGTCAAATATTTTTAATTTTGAAAATAAAAAACTTTTATACTACCTTTTTGATTCCTTTTTAAAACAATATTCTTTTCTTGATACTTTCCTCAGAATTTTCTGTAAATTTGCATGTGTTACGTTCAGTATAAAAATTTTTATCTTTCACATCTCATTTTAAAACTTTTTCTTAACGAGTGCCCTATCATTTTAAACAAACTCCTTTTTATATAACTAGAACTAAATAACTACTGATAACAAATCTTTTTATATCTAGGTTAACATATCTTTACTCAAAAACTAATATTTTTGTTTCTACTTTTTGTAGGCTGTCGAAATTGGTTTCACCCCTTTTACCACACTTTCACTGTGTCTTGAGCTACCCCCACTCACACACGAAGCACTGAGTTTCTTCTTTGTCATAATGGCATGTCTCTGGACATCGATGGATTTCCCTCGTTTAATTTTTGATGAAATTATATATTTCAACTATGCTGTCACACATACAAAAATCAAGAAATGTTTATGTTTCAACCCCAATATTGTAGAAATTATTATGGCATTGATCTAAACACATTACTGCACCCCTGTTTGGTAAGTTTTATTTCAGTTTATATTCACTTTTACAGACCATGCACTTTTTATGTTTCGTTATGAAAGTTTTAAGATAATTTACAATATTTTCCCCTGTTTATTGAATGTTGCGTTTTTAACTTTTATCTAAAGTTCAATTACATTGACTCTATACTAGATTTTTAATAAATTTCCCCCTTTTAAAAGTTTATACTATAACAATTGTCTCTTTTATAGGTGAAATCTTTCCCCTGAAATTATGCAACTTTTAATACTACTGGAGTTAATTGAAGTGAAATTTTTATATGGGACTACATTGGTGACACCTTTTCGATGGCAGGAAATACACAATAGGTCTCTCGTCAGCTCTGCCAGTGAAGATCCAGGACTTCGACTTGACACCTTTTTCTTGTTTTTTTTTTATTTGTTTTTCATTAAATTTTTTATGGCCAATTTGGCTTTGCAAATACCTTATACCTAACTACATTTTTGATATGAACAATAAATACTTAATACTACTACACATATGTTAAAAACTAAATTAAAATTATTTTCTGAAATTGTTCATTTTTAAATGTATGCATGCTACTATATTTATTAAACTTTTTAAATTAATTAATAACATTGCTAAATGTGATAATATATATATATATATATATATATATATATATATATATATATATATATATATATATATATATATAGTACATTATATCAATTAATATATAAAAACAAATGCCTCGCTAATATACAGGGTGGTCCTGTATTATATCAATAAAGAGAACGAACAAATACTTAAAGAACTTATGTTTTTAAGTTATCAGTTTCTTCTTGTCTCCACTCACAGAACTAGTTACCAGATATCTCATCATTATCATCAAAATGTTCTTCTTGCTCCTGCGTGAAATTATTGAAATAATAAAATAATTTAATATGCAGTAACTGCGATCTTCTGTAGGTGAATACCAGGAATAATGACTCTTAAACAACGATATCACATATCTGAAAGGGATGGTGCATATTGGTTCTCGGGAAAAAGGCGGTTTCGAGAACGTACACGCTCAATTTAAGACCCCCTCTTTGAATGTTATTTTCACAGAGACATGGAATTTTCAGCTGTTTAAAATTAGATATTAACATTTTTGAACATTCCTATTTATATGTTTTTGACACACTTTTTTAGAATATCTCTAAAACCACCAAGCTGAGATAGGTAACACATAGTATTTTTGAAAACAGACTTTCAAAGTCTATCCTAGTATGTAAAAATATATAGAATTTCAAAAATTTAAGTTGTGTTTACTGATTATTTATGAATCATTTAACAATTTTTTTTATATGGATATCGGGAATTTGCGAAAATAATCATGTACCTTAGGTTCATGATTACACCGGCACACAAAAAAAAGTTGTTTGTACATTTGACGCCACCTACCTCCCGACATGTATTTCGACCCGCTAAATCCGAATTTGAAGTCAGTTTGGACCGTACACCCTCAAATATCGAGTAAATTGAAAAACCGTAAAAAAATAGCGAAAATTGGGTGTTTCGGTAATAAAAAAAATTTTGTGGATCTAAACCAAGCCTAATTTTTATGTAATTCGATCCGCTGAATACGAATCTAAAGTATATTTAGACCATAAGCCGTTTTAAATCTGAGTAAATTGTAAAAAACCCTCGAAAATTGCTAAAAATGGCAAAAAATTGTGATTATGTTGATGAAAAAAATGTTCATTCTGTTCCTACGTCATTTTTTATAGATTTTACAATTTTTCACATTTTCAGATTCTAAACTTGTATTTTATGCATAAAAAAATACAAGAAACGTATTTAATCGTGTTTCATAGATTTTTTTCAATTTCTTCAACTGCAATTTTTTTCTATTTTATCGGTTTTTTGCGATTTTTTGAGATTTTGAGGGATTAATGGGCCAAATGTATTTCAGATTCGGATTCAGCAGATCAAATAACATAAAAATCCTCTTCGATCCGGGTCTACAAAATTTTTTTCATTAACATAATCACCATTTTTTGCCATTTTTAGTAATTTTCGAGGGTTTTTTACAATTTACTTAGATTTAAAACGGCGTATGGTCTAAATATACTTTAGATTCGTATTCATCGGATCGAAATACATAAAAATTAGGCTTGGTTTAGATCCACAAAATTTTTTTTATTACCGAAACACCCAATTTTCGCTATTTTTTACGGTTTTTCAATTTAATCGATATTTGAGGGTGTACGGTCCAAACTGACTTCAAATTCGGATCAGCGGGTCGAAATACATGTCGGGAGGTAGGTGACGTCAAATGTACAAACAACTTTTTTTTGTGTGCCGGTGTTATTTTTGTTGGTCAAAAATTTCTATATATAATTTTAAATAGCTGAAAACTGCGTTCAAATGGGTGCGTCTTAAAAAATTTAACACCGTGTACATTTGATAGGGAGGGAATGGCGAGTTTAGAAAAGTCAGTAGATTTTCTGCATGTATTTAGTGAAAGAAAGGGAAGTTTTAGAACATTCAGTTATCATTCATTTACGAAGCCTTACGAGCCATATGTAGAAGCTATTGGCATCGATAACTCTTTTTTTTAATACGGATAAGACGAGATTGGAATGGACCCTGTCATATTGTAGGTAACGATTCTCGTTCAGCAACATCCGACTGTAACTTTTATTGTTCTCAGATAAAGTTATCTAAGATTAAAACAAATATCATGTTAAATTTTACCAACATAAACAAATATATCATGGGCAGATAAACAAAGAGAGGATCTGCTACTTATAAATTCGATTACCCTTTAATTCAGAAAATTAACCGCTCAGTTTGACAAGATGTTGTTTATCTGGGAGTTTATCGTTTGATGTAATTTACTGTTTATAAAAAGCGCAAATATTTAGTCTTGGTTTAAATAAAAATATTAAATTGACTTGTTGTTAACAATTTATCAGTTTGGCATATACAAACTGTACAAATTATTTGCATAGGTGAAAATGAACAAAAAAATTAATTCCTAAATATTCAATGAGAGATATTCTGAATGTTCAACGGGTTTTCTGAAAATAAAACGTACGCTGTTAAAACTGTAATTTGATGAGAGGAAATTAGATATAGTTTTGTATATTCTGACGTCGTTTGGAAATTTTTATCACTGTTATCTCAAAATATATGGCGTCAAGATATCTTCTTTAAATAACATTATGGGTGGTTCTTTGTATTTTCTGAAACGGAATTCTCTTCTGGTTCCAAAAAAAGTGAGAATTGCAGAAGTGGGAATTGCATAACGGTACAAGAAAATTATGAAGAATAGCAATCAAAATTAGAATACAGCTGATTTTTGACAGACGCCCAGTTTTTCTTTTTAATAATAACATTTTTCTACGACAGTTCCCGTCAAAATAGAAATATAACTGTGTGTATATTGCTCATGACGGGAATTTATTTGCGCATGACAAGAATGGTTTTAGAACTGTGAAAAACGGAACCAAATCAAAGCAGACGTAAATAACATAATTCCATTCGGGCTCCGGCTTCGACTACCTGCCTTATTATACTAAGACTGACCGTTTGAGGCGAATATCAGACGGAAATGTCAAATATTTTGTTCACATCTGCCGCGCGGATTCCGCGTGAAACATTCTTATGACCAACGCAACTGCACGTAGGACAGCGCTTCTGTTTTCTATTTTTCGAAAAATCCGCTTCACTTTCGCCTTTTGCACCGCCTGTAACTCGTCGCTTACGCAGCATGACGTATTATGGAGCAAAATGATATTCACCCCTTAGCTACTTATATTAATAAAATTCTTGGCGTTCCATGACCGGTCATTGGCCGTTTTTGCATGCGAAAAGATTACTTAATCTTTTGTATGTACTTATACAATTGTAAGTATACTGTCAACAATTACAATTTATTTTATTACTATTATATCGCGCATTTTTTGCAAAATGTAAGTATTGAATGAATGAATATGCTTTATTGTCTAAGAAATACATTCTTATTGACAAAGCTACTAGTATATATTAATACAATATATGGTCAAAATATAGATCAAAAAATAAAATACAAATATAAAACAAACAACAAACAAAATATAACGACATACAATAATACATACATATTTATGGACCTAACTATACAAGCATGTACTAAATACAGTTGACAAACAACGAAAATTTAATAAATATCAGGTACACAGTCTTAAATCAGTAAATATAACAGTGAAGATAAAGAAAATAACAATGAAAAAAAAACGTATTAGAACAGTTTAAAGAGAGTCATTATAATATTCAAATAAACTATAATAAGCCTTCTCAATCAATTTCCCCTTAACTGCCTCTCTAAATTTCTTTAATTGAGTCATATTTCTAAGAAACAGTGGTATGTGATTGTATATTTGTTTACTTTCATAGATTAATGAGTGCTTCGTTGCAGTTGTTCTGGGGATGGGTAAGGGAAGAAGTAAATTCAATGTCTGTCTCGTATTATATTGAGGCTGAGAATCCGAGTTTACCCCATTCAACATTTTCTTATGTATTAGACATACTGTCTCTAGGATAAAGATACATATTACAGTTAGTATTTTATTACTGATAAAAAGAGGTTTACAGGAATCTCTTGAATTCACTTTGCATACATATCTTAGAGCCCTTTTTTGTAACACAAATATACTGCTTAGCAATTTTTGACTACACAATCCCCAGAAAGGTATTCCATATCTTATTTGTGACTCAATTAAAGAATAGTATACTGTTTTTGCTATATCATGACCCAATTCATTTGAAACAATTCTCACTGCATAACAACCAGAAGCTAACTTTTTTCCTAGATTAGTTACATGCTGATCAAATTTTAATTTATCATCAATATATAGCCCAAGGAATTTTGTGTGTGATTTATTATCAATAAAATGATTATCTAATATAAGATCATCATAACTAAACTTAAAAGTGACTATATTAGTTTTACTTATATTAAATGTAAGTAGGTTAGAATCACACCATTCTTTGACCTTCTATAGGTCAGACTTGATGGTCTCCTTCAGACTATTAACATTTTTTCTATGCCAGAGAATCGTAGTATCGTCAGCAAAAAAGAGTAAAATTACCAAGAATGTTTATAGTTGCTAAATCGTTAATATATAACAGAAACAAAATCGGACCTAGCACAGATCCTTGAGGCACACCACAGTCAATACCTGATACGTCTGATATCTCGTCTCCAATTTTTACTACCTGATCACGCTGGGAAAGGTAAGATTTAAACCAACTAAGTGTCATACCTTTAAAACCGTAACACCTAAGTTTCTGGAGCAGAATTTCATGATTAACGCAATCAAGGCTTTTGAAAAATCACAAAACACTACACCAACAGCTTCGCCTTCATTTAACTTGAGATACGTTTTTTCTAAAAAAGCAAAAATGGCATCAGTAGTGTTTTTTGACTTTTGAAATCCGAACTGATTCTTATTTAAAATATTATGTTTATCCAAAAAATCTAGCATTCTCTTTTTTTACTAACCTTTCAATTATTTTAGACAATGTTGAGAGCAACGAAATAGGTCTAAAATTTGATGGATCATCTAGATCTCCACCTTTATAAAGTGGAATGATAATTGCTCTTTTTTAGGCTAGTAGGAAATACACCAGTAGCAAAAGATTCATTAATAGCTTGTACTAACACACTTAGAGCGCAATCTGGTAGATTTTCAAAAATTTTTTATGGATATTCCATCGATACCTGATGCATTTTTATGTTTTATTTCACCTATAACTTCTTTTACTTCATTGAGTGTAACAGAGGTCAACTCAAAATTGTCTGCAATATTAACATTATTAAGGAAGTTAATAGGATTTTGCTGAGGTGTAATGTTTGTCGTTAGTTTTGTAGCAATAGAACTGTAATAGCAGTTAAAGTTATTTGGAGTTAAAACAGGTTGTACAGGTACGTGCTGATTGGTTTTACCTCTCAGATCATTAACAATAGCCCAGTTTTCTTTACTTTTATTATTTGCGTTTTGAAGTCTATTCTCATAATAAATTGTCTTTGCATACCTAAGAACTTTTTTATATATACCACGATATTTATTAAAATATGACAAAAGAATTCACTAGACGTGTACTTCCTAATGTAATGCAGTGAGCGTAAGTTTGTAGCAGATTTTCTTATACCCTGTGTCACCCAAGGTTTCTTTTGTTTTTTATTTTAATTTTTTTTGTAATTTGAAAGCCCTACTAAAAGTTTCTGTTAACTGTTTGTGGAAATTTTCAAGTTGACTACTATGGTTTGATAGATTGTCCCATTTTAAACTTTGGCAATATTGAGAAAACCTATTATAATTCGATTTGCTGTAAATTCTACCAATTTTATGACTGTTTTTTGCTCTTTTTAAATTTAGAGATAACTTACATGTAACAGCCTCATGGTCAGACAGCCCTGAGGGAACAACAGAACAAATTATATTTTCCTCTGTCACGTTAGAACAAACATAGTCAATAATACTTTTTGAATATTGGGAAATACGTGTAAATGAATTTACGTGCATAACTAAATTAAAAGAAATGAGCAAGTTGTGTAGTGATTGAGTAAAAACTGACTTTTTGTCATCAAAGTTTATGTTGAGGTCACCACCTAATATAATAGTTGAATGGGTTGGAATTTGAGACAGTAAAAGTTCCAGCCGTTCTACAAAAATATTCACATTACAAGCTGGGGTCTATAGATACATAGTATATACACATTGCTTTTAATATTGCAAGTTATAGAAAATTCAAATTCTCTTTCTACCAATAGATGATTATATTTATCTAAGTTAATAAAAGTCAATTCTTCCGATGAATTATTTTTTATAAGAATTAAAGTGCCACCATGAACTGAATTTTTTCTACAGTACTTTGACACAGTTAGATAATTAGGGATATAACATGGCTCATCATTGAATAACCAGTGCTCGGTAATTAGTACTAAATCTGGAAAATTCTGACTTTGTAAAAATATAAAAAGTTCATCAGTTTTGCAACGAATCGACTGAATATTTAATAATAATAGTGTAAGTCTCTCATTAGCTCTGTAGGTAATATTTACTGTATCATTAGTGCTTCTTCTATTGGGTTCACTAAAAAAGATGAATTTGAGTTTGATTTCGTATTTGTATTTATCAACTGGTTTGATCTAGAATTTTTAGATGCATCGTTTACATTACAAAAATTATTATTATTATGGCAATCGTCTACTGATTGTGAGATATCAGCGAAAGTGATTGAACTATTGATGATATTATTATCTGTGACATTAACTACAGTGTCTGCTGTATATAATGTATTAGATTTTTTCGAAACAGATACAGAGGTTGTATTAACAAATATCAGATTCTTTTTCACGTATCCACTGCTTACAATTTTTGCTAATACACTGCCGATATCCTTTTTCATAAGATTGTTAACTTCTAACAAACTGATATTTCTGGTACATAATGATTAATTTTGCTCAAAAAAGCCGTTAATTTGTAATTGAATTTGTTAATATATTTGTTAATTTTTCTGTCTTCTCCAAACGGAACAGTTGCTATTGTAATATTTAGATCAGCGCATTTTTTTTACTTTATCGCAAATATCTTTAAATAGAGGATATTTAATTTTGTGCTTATTGTTAAAATTATTCGAGCCTGCTATAATAATAACATGTTCATTTTGAGAATAAAATTTCGTCAAAGGCTCAATGTTTTCAATAACTTGCTGAAAGGATGCACCAGGTTTTAAAACCGTTTCAACAAAATATTTTTATTGTCAATCAATTTTATCAGATTCTTATTGACATTGCGACCAAAGTCTTCACTAAGAATTAGTATTTTTTTACGTTGACGTGGAGCACTATCACTAATTACATTATTTTCAGAATCAACATTTTTATTTTCGTATTCATTTTCATTTTCAATCGTATTTTCCTTTTCTGTTATTATCTGACTCTCGACTGTTTGGGTTTCAATATGTTTTATGTTTTTTGGTTCGTTCTTCAAATCGTCTTCTGCGTTAGTCATCGTAGTAGAATTTTTTGTTATTACTGATGTTTGTGATTCAGCATTTTCTGTTATCTTTTTTGTCAACTTTATGTGTTGTTTTAGTTCATCTATATGTTGTTTTAATTCACTTATAATTTTTGCTTGTTTGTTTGCTAACTCGGTCATCTCTTGCTCTGAGTTTAGAGCTTCTTCCATGATTATTTCCTTTTCAGCTTTTAATTTTTTAATGTATTTGTTTTTGTCTTCACTATCTTCAGTTAATTCACTGATCGTCTTTTCCAAAATGCTCTTTTCGTTTTCGTTCTCTATGCTTTCATTAAGATCTACACAACAATTAATCTTGTTACCCTTAACAAATTTTATTTTATTTGCGAAACGTGGTAAGCAGCATTTATGGAAGATGCTAGAGCATTTCACACACGAAATGAATAAATGATTTATTCTTACAGCATTTGAAGCTAACACTAGACATATTGTATAAAATTGAGGAAAGGTGAGGAAAGTGCAGTCTGGCAACGCTGTGCGAGTCAATTCACGAGGTGTGGTTATGATTGAGTATTGTTTATGTTTAGAAACTTACACAAGACGATACTTTTCTAACACATATAACTCACTTGAGTACTGTAGCTTTACTTGGTAATAACCAGTATAAATTCTCGTATTAAAGTTTAGGAAATTTAATTCAAAACACTTGAACAACACATGGACTGAAGCAACGTTGCCACATGAAAAAGGAGAAACATCCGTCTCTGGGATGACATCCAAATTCCCTATGATATATAGTAATATTGTCGAGTTCTTGACGCAAAGTTATTACTCCGACGACAAAACGGAACTGAATCCATTTTGTAGTAAATATCATAATTCATTGCATAACTTTGTGAAGATCTACTTTTCATAACTTTTTTCCAATATGTCGACGGAATCTCACATCTGACCTTGAAAGATTTTAGCATAAAGAAGAAACCAAACCGAGCATTAGTGCCAAATATCAGCTATGTTAAAATTTTTTCCCCTATTTCAGGACAAAATATCTAATTTTCCTATACCATAAGACCAATTTGAGAAATAAAACTTAATTATCAAACTTCTTTTACAAAAGGAACTTCAAGTGGACGTTCATAGGCATTCTTTAAAATATGATATGTAAAAAAACTGAAAACTTGTTTAAACTTTATCAATAAGATGGAATTAAATGAAAATATAATAACGACAAAAAATTTTTTTCTAATTATTATTTGCTAACTTTTACAAAAAACTTATCACATATAAGTATAAAACATATATCTTTTTAAACAATTACTTTCCCAGCTATTTGCAAACGCTGAAATTTTTATTATAAAAAATCAATAACCTAAAATTAATAGATAATATAACATTTATTAACGAGGTTAATTTATCTATTTTAAAATATTACTATCCGTATTTGATGAAGTACAAGCTTTTTGTCGATTATTATATAACTATAATAAAATAATAACATGTTATTGTTATATTAATTAATTATGTCCTAACTGGGCAGACATGTTTGGCTCTGAAATTCATTTCAGAACACCCTGACCCTGAGTAACTGACAAGAGGATACAACCAAGTTATTTTTAGAACTGGATGTTGCGGATATTGCCGACTTAATAATACTATAGCGAAAAAAAAAATGTATTAAAAAATGAAACCAATTTTATATTACACAGTGTGATCTAAAATTATGAGGCTTACAGTAAGTAGAGGGGCGCAAAACCAAATAAAAACTATAAATATTTGGTTGAACATACATATTAAAACAATTTCAACCAGCAAAAATGAAGAAAAAAACTATTTTGTACTGTAGCTTAGGTACCAAAAAAAGATAGGAACACTAAAATGTGTAGATTTACTGTTTAGCATAACAGATCTTACTGTAAAAATTTTGCCTCACAATTTTCCAGCACCTTGTATATTAGAAATTAACTCTACCTGTATGGTAATTTTTCTCCTATTTTCATGATTCAATCAATGTAAATTAATTTTTTATAAATTTGTTTGCTTGAAAGACTTCTCTCCTGTAATACAATTCTGACTTTAATATTTTAAGTTCTAAACAATTTGATCGATTTATGTTGTATTTGTTTTACATTTAAACTATTTTTTAATGATCATAAATATTCTAGCAACAAATTTAGCGAGATATTGATTATTTTAATAAAGAATTTATTATTTGTTCAAAATTGACTTACTGTTATCATACGAACACATCATAATACATATACTTTTTGTCGATATTGCATAAGAATTTATTTGTTTTTGCAACCCTATATAATATTGATATGAAGAATAAAAACAACACCTAGTACTAGTTAAGCAATTTATTCGAAATTTTTATAGAAGAAATACTTCAATGTGACAAATAATTGCCTCAACTTTCAATAAGAAACAATAACAAATTAAAAAAACATTTAGTAATGTGATTATTTATGCACTTATTTACTCGGTGAAGTGCACTTTGTATCAGATAATCAATGTCGTCTTTATCCTAAAGTTTCCATCCAATCATTTCCCACGGCTCATGTTGTGAAAATCTATCTCTTAGGTCCAATCTTCTCAGATCACGTTCTTTACGATATGTAGTCCCCTTAGAACATCCAGATCCACGGCGACATTTATGAAAATCTTCAGACCATCTTAACCAAAGTCTTAACACAGTTGTCTAGAAGCAATCGGTTCCATGCAGGTTGACTCAAAACTTGTATGGGACTGTGTGAATGCCCTGAAAGATCTAGGAAGTCAAAATAAATTGACCATGGTGTGGGTACCAGCACACGAAGGGACATAAAGAAAATGAAAAGACGGATGAACTGTCCAGAGAGGCTCATCCATGGCCCTAGTAGTTCCCGAACCTTTTTGTGGCATGGCCAAGCAAGGCATAAGTGCATCCATTAAGGAATAGATGCAACATAAATCTCTGGAGTGGTAGAGGGGCTTCCCGCAACAGAGACAGGCCAAAAATTTCATTAAAGAAACAAGTGTGGACAGTTACACTAAGAACCCCTTATCAAGGCTATGGAGTCTGGTACAAAGAACAAAGTTAAATAAGGAGCTCTAAGGAAATAAATTGGATCTCCACAATAGACCCACAGTGGGTCGCGGTGGTGATTGCCAATCAGCCATCTCGTTTCTTCTAAATTAATCTAATCTAACACAGTTATCACGGTAGGGTCTACGCGGTTGGCAATTTCCTTAAGTGAAAATTCTTCATATAGAAAACGCAGAATCGACAAGGATTTATTCATTTCAGAAATTTTGACGTATACACTTTTTTAGATATAAACCGTAGCAAGAACCAAGATAACGTTAGAGTTTTTTTGTTGAAATAGTCATTTCTTTGTTACATTGAAGTAACTTTCCTGTAAAATTTTCAAATAATAATAGGTGCAGAATATCAGTAGTTTCCTGTATTTTATCAAATGTATCATTTTTATCATTATTTTCATATAATTTCAGTTTTTCAGTATTTTAATTTAAACAATTCAGATTGATGCCAATTTATTTAACAGCTAACCTTCCTCTGTTTAAATAATACAGGGAATTGAAGTTTTAAGATCTTGTCAAATATCCTGAAATAGGCTTCTTGTAGAAAAAAATATTCAAGACACGAAATAAAAATGTAATTTTTAAATTATCCATTGATAATTTTGAACAAATATATGCAGATAAATCAGTCGTATATATTGACCACTTCTTGACACTCAATTAGCCACTATTCTAACAGATTTACAGTTTTGCAGTAATTAGTGATCAGTAGAACTTACATTCAAACTTTAAAAAAGTTAAAAATGCATAGAAGAAACGGAGACTTTTGAGATGTTGTTTAAAACAACGATATTAAAGTGCAAAGAAAAATGCAACTTCCTTGGACTTTTTTCGTTATGGATACTAAAAGCACTGGACTACTATCTAAGATAAAAATTTAATATTCTGTATTTTTCTAATGTTTCAAATTAGAATCAACGTTTTTGAGTTTTTGGTTTATATTTGAATCAAGAAAACTGCAGTATTAATTTGACTGCTGTATATATTTCGTTATGTTCAGTGATTTTAAGAACCATTTCCACGTTTCAGACGTTTATTTATATCCTGTGATAAAGACCAGAAAATAATTTTATTAAATTCCAGGTGAAAACGAGCTGAAATTCACAACGCTTCCCAGAGGCTTTTGTTCTAATTGTTGTCCAGCCAAAGTTTACCGAGACATACGTTTCGTATTATACATCAGGGCAAACCCTAATAAAGGAGTTGGTATTGAACGATTCAAGGCAGGAGCGGCACGAAGGGCGGGCGTGTATAGTAATCTACCTACAGTTATTTTTATACATGGATTTTCCGAAGCTTCTCCCGGACAAAGTGGAATGGCTGTTCTCGACGGTAAAGTATGCAATATAGCTATTTTATTTAACTATTTATAATTTCAGTTACGAATCAGACATAAAACTGACACAATCATCTCTGATGAGTGCTTCCACTTGTATGTACTGTGCGCTTCAAATAGGATTGCGAGATGACAATGTATGTTCAGTATTTTTATGAAGTGCTGTTTCTGCTTTCCTACAACAGTAGCTACTGTGCACTAATTTAGTCTGTAAAATGATTACAGATTGAATCCCGTTACATTATTTAATATCGTAATTCTATTGGAATTGCACAGTAAAATCGGTTATAAAATCCATAAAATTGGGAAACCATATTCGAGTAAATAAGAGCACTTAATACTTACTTACCTGGTAGCGAAGATTAATCATCCTGACACAAATTGAGGGTTTATATGAAATTTGTTTCTGATGCAGAACAGGTATGAAACTGCCGATGTCCTAGATGTGGTGAGTGTATAGCTTCCCAATAAGAATTTTGAGTTGTAATTTGGTCACGTGACCAAATTACAATTCGAAATTTGATTAAGTGATCAAATTACAACTCCAAAATCCTAGAAGACGGGACGATGTTGCCGAATTTCGCTTAGATCACCATCTAAGGTACTGACTGGGACTATCGTTGCTTTACTTTTCGTATTAAAATACGAACATGTTAAATCGGATCTACGCTCGCCCCACTTTTATTTATAGTATGGTACATTTCATATGCACCGTTTATAGAGGGATAGAATGCAAATACTTAATATTCCAAATTTACAGTCTGTTAAAAATATGTTTTACTTTACTGCCCTTTCGAATACAAGTAATGACGTAAAGCATAAAAACAAAAAAGTAAATAGCACTTTCGTTGTACTTTTCTACCTAGCCACTACGTTCTACGGATACAGAAGACCTAGATAATCATGGCCTATTTAAAGTTAAGTAGAACATACGGTAACAATCTTAAGGACGCCCCTGTTATGAAATTCAAGGCCTTATCTATAGTCGTTATATTAGAATTGTAAATTGTAATTAATAACTTACACAAGAAAGACATTTAGGTACTGCTATTATTATTACATATGACATTTCATTAACTATGACAATAAGAACCTTTACGATCCTACAGTTTCGTGCTTTTTTTATGTTTGTTAACGTGGTAATGGATGTGTCTCTCCAGGAACTTTCTCACTTACTCTAGCGTTCCTGAGAGGGTAATATTTTCTCCTACTCTGTTCATTCCCTATATTAATGAATTGCGCCCTGAAACATCTAAACCTGTGTCATGGGTTTAATGTCCAAGAGCTTATAATTTTAAGTAAAATTGTTTATTTGAAAGTGTCTTAAAAGGAAATTCTAATTTTTTCAGAAAAATAGTATAAAATACATCTTTACTGTAACTCAAATATTTAAAATCTTGCATTAAACAATTTTATAGGTTACATATTTTTTTCATTATGTAATAAGTTAAGATGGTATTTTCATCAACGATGTGATTCGACTAGAATATAGTTATAATCTGATAATTAAACCTGGCTCGTTTTAAGAAATTGACTGGCGCCAGTGAGGGGCATGATTACAAAGTCTTACCTCTTATATCATGTCCATAAACAGTTGTTTATTGTTGTCAACGTACACTTGCATCATTAATAAACCTTCTATATTGTCCTCTACTAAACTTCAATGCCGGGATGTAAATATTTTAAAAATGAAAGTTCTATATCCAAAGATGTAATATTTGTATATGCATAAAATCGTTGTAAATCACTTGCACGTTCATCACTTAGGTACTGTTAATATTACACATTTTGTCAATATCCGGATTTTACTTAAAACGTTTTTAAATTTCTCAGCAACATGGTCATCTGTTAACATCTGAATCTGTAATGTCATATTTACATTGTTCACTATTTCAAAAGATTCGAATAAAGATAACCAGTTGGCTTGTAATTTTTCCATAGTGTCTGTTAGCATACCATAATTTTCGTGTATAGTAAGTAAATCGTCTTTGACATGTGCATTGCTAAATTACTCCTGACTTGCCTTAATACAACTGGTTTTTCAGGGGTCGAATTTCTATTACAGATTTAACTTTGTTGAAATGTTCATGATAATAGAAACCACTTGCCAATCTCGTTATTACAGACTGTGGTGATTTGGGAATTTGTGGGCATACTTTGTGAAATTATTAAATACGTTTAGCCGACTTCACAATTTTGTTTGTATTTGCGATTAACTTGTCGCCGCCGGGATTGCTACTTCGAACTTTTTCTGCAGCATTATGGAAAACGTGCAGTAAACAGGTTATATGCAATACATTTGGATACATTTTTTTAGTGATGCACCGTCGGTCACTAATATTAAAACTTTGTGTTTATAATATATTGTATAAAGTACAAAATAATATTACACACAAAAGGTCAGCAGTATAGCAAACACTGATATAAAAAACTAGTAGCCTACAATATATTTAAACATTTAACATTTATAACCTAGCATATAATTTTTACAGGTTCTTAAAATAAGTTAAAATTAATATTTATATATTTTATATATACAGGGTGTCCCATCCTTGCGACGGCTAAATGTCCTGGCTCTCTTATAAGAGATATCGAAAAATTTCAAAAACGTGGTAATAGAGGGCGCAAAGGTACATAGTTTAGAAATATACAGGGTGATCCATTTAGGCGTGACGACATGAACTTATGTTTTTTTAAATGGAACACTAGGTATATTATTATATATTTGAATTCTTCTGTTAAAGATGACTTAAACGATATACCACTTGATGGGTCTGCGATGGGTCGGTACCATGATATGGGTGAGTTTGTACCAAAAACATGCCTTCTTTGTGAGCTCTCTGTGACGTAATGGAAGAACAGTTTGAGATATAGTTTGTGCTAAAAATTGTCAAACACCCTGTAGTTTACGGTACTGTTATCGGATCTAACAAATCGGCAATTTTATATCGGGTGAGTCAGGAATCGCCAAATCTACTTTTTCTCATTTTTTCAAATGGAACACCCTGTATATCATGACATTAAAGGAAAGTTCTTTGAAAGAGCTTTCCATCGATATAAAGGTTCATGGGTACCAAGAATTTGATGGCAAAATGGCACAATTCGAGCTTTATTAAAAAACTACGCTCAATTTTCAATTGTTTTGTGAATTTTCGCTGAAATCGGCTCTTTCAGTAAAAAAATTTCGAAAATAATAATATTTATACTCGGAGAAAAAACCGTACTTCAGTACACAAAAATACTTAAGTATAAAATAGTCAACGCCTGATAAATTTTTTTTTTTTTTCTGAAATGCGTGTATAAATTTATGTCATGACAAGTCTTTTTCTAGCCCGACGTAATTTTGTCGCGAAACGATTTATTATTTTAGAATGAAGGCGCTTAATAAAACGTAACTTTTCGTTGTATTTTTTTCCAAGCTTTAAAATGGTGTAATTCGTTCTTCTGAAATAAGACCAAAAATACTTTTTTTTTCAATTCAATGAAGGAAAGTAAAATTTTGGTTAAGTTTGGGAAGCTGTTGTTCCACGTACTATCATCGAAAGAATAAATAAATTGTAGAGAATGTCATATTGCTTCCAACTTTGAATTTATCGAAATAAATTCAAAACAATCAAATAGGTACCTGTCACAAAAGTAGTAGTCTTGTCAATAGTTAACTTTGTTGTTGTAAAATTTCGAGTGTTGATATTTTTCTTAGTATAAACGAGCGAGTAACAATGAAATTCACCCAACAAGAGTTAACTCATATGATATATTGTTTGGGAGAAGTTGATAGGAATTGCTTATTGGCATCAAGGATTTATGGAATGAAATACCCCGAGAGACGAGCTCCTGATCCCAACTCATTAAAAAACTTGAAAGAAAGATTTGAGGACACTGGTAATGTGTGTTATACCAAAAGAAAATTGAGGAACATGGTTGTAAATAATGAAGAACACGAATTGAAAGTTTTGCTTCATGTGCAAGAGAATCCTCACATAACTTGTCGTGAAATTGAACAACCAACCGATATAAGTAAAACTTCTGTAAATCGTATCATCAATAAATACAAATATCATCCCTATCACATTCAATTACACCAAGACCTTTATGGGGAAGATTTTCAAAATCGTATTAATTTCTGCAATATAATGCTAAATAAAATTAACGAAGATGCCCAATTTTTATCAAAGGTTTTATTTACCGATGAAGCTACCTTTCGCAGTAATGGGACAGTAAATCGCCATAACAAGGAGTCAGGCAAGTGGATCACTAAAATCGATGGTCAATTAATGTATGGGGTGGTATAATAGACAACCATGTAATAATTGGACCGTGGTTTCTTGAGGATGGGGCATTAAATGGCCGAAGATATCACAATTTCTTGCGTTTGAATTTAGAGGGGCTGCTTCAGAGAGAACATGTGGTTCCAGCACGACGGTGCGCCCCCACATAACCATCGAATAGTAAAAGATTTTATAACTAATTGGGGAGGGGAACAATGGATTGGTCGTGGAGGACCCATAAGATGGTCGGCACGGTCTCCGGACCTGACCCCTTTGGATTTTTTCCTATGGGGGTTATGTGAATCAGGAGGTCTACACGGTGAGGCCCACAACCAGGGAGGATATGCAGGAAAGAATCATTGCAACATTTCGAAGTGAAAATCGTTTACGGCTGTATATCAGGGAGAATGGGAACATTTTTGAACATTTAGTTTAATTTCCAGTGCTTCCACTCAGTTTCTTTCCAAGTAAAGCTTTCGTTTCCTCTTTTTCTTGATTTTTTTTATCTGCAGAGAACTATCATGGTGCAGATAAGTTAATATCATTATTTTCGAAATTCTCTTACTGAAATGAGCCGATTTCAGCGAAAACTCACAAAACAATTGAAAATTGAGCGTAATTTTTTAATAAACCTCGAATTGTGCCATTTGCCATCAAATTCTTCGCACCCATGACAGATATACCCTTGAACCTTTATATCAGTGGAAAGCTCTTTCAAAGGGCTTTCCTTTGGTGTCATAATATAAAGAGTGTTCCATTTGAAAAAAGGGAAAAAAATAGATTTGGCGTTTCCTGACCCACCCAATATAAAATGACTGATTTCGTTAGATCCGATAACAGTAGCGTAAACTACAGGGTGTTTGATAATTTTTGGCATAAACTAGATCTCAACATGTTCTTCCATTACGTCACAGTGAGCTCACAAAGTTGGCATGTTTTTGGTACAAACTCACACATATCAGGGTACCGACCCATCGCCGACCCATCAAGTGGCATATCGTTTGAGTCGTCTTTAAAAGAAAAATTCAAATATGCAATAATATACCTAGTGTTTCATTTAAAAAAACATAAGTTTAGGTGGTCACGACTAAATGGATCACCCTGTATATTTCAAAATATTTTTAAACTATGCATCTTTGCGCTCTCTATCACCCCGTTTTTGAAATTTTTCGATATCTCTTATAAGAGAGCCAGGACATTTGGCCAACGCGAGGCTGTATATATTTAAGTCATTTCCCAAATCAGAGCTTTGATTTGATTTTTTAAGCAAGGATAGACTATTGTAAACATAAGTAGACAGATATGAAAAGGAGAATTGAAATATTTCATACCTAGGACGAATTGCATGTAAATGATCATTTGTATATCTCAGAATTCGGTTATGTATAGAATTTCTCATAAGATGTTTATCAAATAAATACATAAGTTTCTCTACTGTGATTATGTCGTTTAGTAATGTGGTAAAGTGCAGGAAACGTCTCTCATTTTATTTTAGCAGCTTTAACTCTTTAATATGAGGTTTAATATAATCGTAAATTGAGCTCTTAGTAACAAGTCAGGTGCAAATATTTTGAATTTTTTGTAATTTATTTTTTTCGAGATAGGTTTAAGCAGGGTCCATATACATAGTTACAATAGTTGACGTATGACAATACTAAAGACTCACACAATAGTTGTTTAATTTCAATATAAAGTATATTTCTAAAAGATGAAATCAGTTTAAAAGAGCAGAAACATTTTCTACAAACGTGAGATATATGAATAGTAAAATTAAAATTCTTGTCAAGTATAAGCTCTAAATTTTTAACTTCTTTGACCTGTTCGATATTTATATTGTCGAGTGACAGTTGAAAATTAGCAAGAACTCCCAATTTATTTGCAGTACTAAAGATAATATGTTTACTTTTATTAGGATTTAATAAGTGAATTTAGTAACGTCCAAATTCTTATTTATTTTCGTTTGCGCCTCCTCAGAATCTAAGAAGTCAAAACCAAAATGAAGTTGTACGTCATCAGCATACATATAAATAGAACAATATTTTGTAACATATGGTAAATCTACCGTATAGATATTAAATAGTAAAGGCCCCAATATCGAGCCTTGGGGCACTCCAGAAGTTAACTCGCGTTGATTAGACATTTTTCTCCCATTTGAAGTATCGCGACAAGTATATTGGAAGGGATTACGTAAATAAGATTTAAGCCACATTAAAATATTAACCTTTATTCCATAAAATATTAGCTTTTTTTGCCAACGGTTCTGTGTTCAGGGAATCAGATGCTTTTGGCATATGTAACAAGGTCAGAATTAATATTTCAATTTATTAAATTTATTCATTAATGCCAGCAGATGATGTTTAATTGCGTCAGAATTATTTCTTCCAATCTTATACTGGCTATCAAATATATGTTACATTCAGCCGAGTTGGGGTTATTTGAATGTAAAATACACACTAACACATTTCAAACTTTGTTTCTTGCTTCTGTGATTTCGTCAACAGGTATCCATATGTGTTTATCACGCACAGCACACTTTATATTATTCTCAATCGTTCTTTAACACGGGGAAATAGTCGTCATATTTGTTTCCTAGTAGATAACGGCCAGCCCGAATTATATATTTTCCATAATATAACGAAACTGTTCTTTGTTTATTACCCACTAAGGTATTCCACACACACTTAACATAAAAATTAAATCACAGATAAATAGTACCATATTTTTGGATACGATTTTGTTTATTGCTTGCACTTGCAACATTTTGTCTGCAGTTATCCGCACTCCGGCCTATTAAGTTTTTTCACAAACACGGCAGTGTGATTCTGTATATTTTAAGTTTGAAAATTTGGTGATATATTTATATATTTGGGGAGTGAAGGGTAAAGAACCTCTCACTTTGGACTTTGTATACGCTTGCTAAAATATATATTATAATTTCCATCTGCTCATAGGTATCTCAATAACGTCTCTGTTTGACTGGTATCTGCTGATATGCGTAATTCTTAGTGCATATCTTACGTTCGCCCTCTATCGCCGTTCCTAGACTATCAAATGGACCGGCTTTAAAAATATTTAATATTGTAGTGGATTTATACAATTTTCTTGAACCATTACCTATACTATTTTCTATGAACTGCTCCCCTCCCTCTGAAAAAAATTCTATGGACGTCCATGAGCATCCATAAAACGTGGAACATATATAATTTAAAACTGTTTAAACCCAAAATATTTAGGTAAGAATATTTTATAGGGATTTATTTCTGATAAATAACATGTTAAGTCTGTACATCTGGTTTATATTTAAGTAATTTATTAAACAAACTGACTATATCATTTTTGTTCAAACATATTTTGTTTTTTAAATTATGTGAATAGACAATTTAACAAAGTACTTTATTATTAGTTGAAACAGTTTAAATCTTACTTGGTGCAGTCTCGACAACGTAAAACTAGGTACATATATAGTTTAGTTTTTTAGTTTGTAAACTTTTCTATATATACTATTCTTCGATAAAGTCAATATGTGATCAATCAGTTTCTAACCAACATTTATCTATCATTTTTTAATATTTTATTCTTACTTTTCAGCCTATTTCACCAAAAAAAGAAAAATATAACCTAATTCTTTTGGACTGGTCTGAATTGGGTACATTTCCATGGTATGGAACAGCCGTAATGAACGTGAAATATGTGGGACTCCGGCTAAAGCAATTCATCGAAGTATTTAATGACAGCGATGAGATTCCTATAGGAAATTTACATATAGTTGGTTTTAGTCTAGGATGCCATATTGCAGGAATTGCAGGAAAACTGATTCGGAAAGATTTGAGGATACCAAGGATAACGGGCCTGGATCCTGCACTACCTGAGTTCTCCATCAACGGTAATTAATAACTTTTATTAAACTGTATTTTACTTCATCTTCTCTTCTTACAACACAAACAGGGGCGTACCGTGATATTTGGTTGCAAGTGTGCGAGGAAATATTGTGGAGCCCCTTATCCCATATTAAAATGGGTCAAACAAAAAATACAGTATAACTTTTCTTCGCTGTAATAATCATTTTTATTTTTTAAAAGCCAAAATAAAACTTTATTGTTATGAATTTATGAAACATATCGGTCTCAAATAAGTGCACCCCAACAGTACTTTTTCAACATTATATCCAATTCGAAATGAAGGAAAACCCATTTACATTGTGAGAAGCTCAGAACAAATTTTCTGTCTAATATTGTCACACTCCGCCGATAAATATAATGTTCTTACTGTCGACCCGATGGCACCTGAATACTTTTTCAAAAAATTGTCTAAAAGTGAATTATCTAGTTTCGATCAATGCAATATAATCGAGTATCGTCAAATTGCAATTCCGGGATATCACAAACCCACAAATTTTCTGTATGCTTGTGAGGATTTATAATGAGATATTTTGCAGAGGCCGCTCGATTTTAAACAGTTTTGCGCTGTTGTTACATAAGACTCGACGTTATACAATGTACTGACAAACTGTATGTGGTCTCCCATTTTCGTTATTCTCAGTCAGCCCATAGAGCGCAGGTATCTACGTATATTCCCAGAATTGCCACAGTGTACTGTATTGTAAAATAATCTATTACGTTTTTATTTAATATGGTACGTTTTCCGATAAAACTATTTCACGTATTAACAGTTTAAAATGAAATAAAAGTAAATGCCCGAATAGAATGAAACTAGTCGTAAAACTTACAACAATAGCGTGGAAATTATATAGGTAAGTAAAAACAAACTTTTATAATTATTTAAATTTCAAAATGGAATTTCACAAATTAACTTCATTTACACTAAATTGTTTAAACTATTACTAGTGCAATCATTAAGATGTCGCACTAAAAGTCTTTCTCTATCGTATTTTCTGTTATTCTGCTTCTGTTATTCACAGGGCACATTGAAGCTGTACTTTCCTGAACACAAATCTTGTTTCATTGTTTTTTTTTGCATTTGCAAATATTTAATAATAATCTTTTTGTGGCATCATTACCATACAGAAGAGTCTGCTTACTCTGCTTTTCTAGCTCTCCTATAGATTGATATAGAAAATTAGATTTATCTTATTTCACGATCTACCAATTATACACAACTAATGGGTAGACCTAGTTAATAGATATCGTATATGATATATTATAAAATATTATTTCTGACAGCTTTAAATAAAATCGAAATGGGATAACCTCTGTAATTTTTTGAACAGATATATACGACGGGGTTAAACCCAAACCTAAATGACTAAAACGACCCATTTATGATTCATTTATAAAAAGTGGATTTCAGACGTTAATTAACGCCAAGGCACGACTTTGAATTATTTATCAAAATCAATTTTCCCGAAGCACGCAACTGTGTCACTGACGAAAATAGATTCATTCAGCGCTGAGAGTTTTAATAAAAAAAAAACATGGAAAAGTTACTTTAATAATGTAATTTTGATTTATCGTTTTAGGACAAGTATTCAATTATTTTTTATCTTAGGTGAAAAAAGAGCAAAACGGAAACAAAATAAAATTTTAGATTAATGTAGTGTTAGGTAATATTTTGATAATTGGCAAAACATTACAAAACCAATAAGCTAGACCAACATTTAAGAATTTAAATATTTACAATTTAAATTGGCAATAAAGTAGTAATTATTTAATTACTTCCTCATATCGTGGAAGCGAGGAAGATATGCAAAAAAAATAATGTTTTATTATTACTTTCCTAGCTCGAAAAATCCTGTCTGTGTGTCTGTATATATTGCGATAGCAGTCAAAATTTTTGACTTAATACTCGACACAATTTATGTAACATAGTTCACACTACTATTTTTATATTGTGAATACCTTCCTATTAACTGAAAAAATATCCAAGTCTTAATATGTACCATTTTTGTGTGAGCACAGTGGACCCTATTATATTGATAGGTAATAAATTTTATGATGGGTCGGGACTATCAAGAAGTTTACAGAATCAAGAATTCTAAACTATAAGTATAAGGTGAAACTTTTTCAGAATCAGTCGTGTTTTGACCTTCTAAGTGCCTAATTGTATCTGTTAGAAAGTGTTTTCGTTTGTCTACATAACTCTGCTACGACAAAAATGTCTAGTCAAACGTGCCGAAGTTGCAAAACCTCACCTGACAAGATTTGATACATTTGTGGAGAATTTCTTGTGAAGTCACAAGCGAGACCTATTCCTTACAATACATCAGACTTACCTGTGCCAACTGCGCTTTTAGATTGGCAAAATTTTGTTTTGTGAGATAATGGAAATAATAACGACTTTTTAGACAGCCCAGACCAGTGTCTCGACCCTTTGTATATTCCAGAAAGTTTTAGTGACTCTCACTTAATTACGCAAAATAAATTGAATGAGATGGTACGTGGCTTGGGCTGTCAAAATAACAAGCAGAACTTCTTGGTTCCCGACTTTAGGAGTGGAACTTACTGGCTAAAGAAACAAAGATTACAGCTTTGAAAGAAATGCAACATTTTCCGTATTTTATAATATGGAAAATTCACTATGCGAGTGTATTGACATTGATGGTTTAATGCAGGAACTTAGTATCGAGCATTTCCCTTCTGCGTGGCGCTTATTCATACTCTCCTCCAAATACAATTTAAAAGGTGTATTACTACATAATGAAATTTTAAAACCACCTATAGCAATTGCCCATTCAGTAACAATGAAAGAGAATTATGACAGTGTGAGCACAATTTTAAATAAAATTAATTACTACAAATACAAATGATAAATATGTGGGGATATAAAAGTAAATTTGTACCAAGAACTAGTAATGTTAAATATGTGCCCCTTGTAGACACTAAAAATGTTTTTTTGCCACCTCTTCATATTAAACTTGTGCCAGTGAAAAATTTTGTGAAGACTATAAATAAAGAGGATGAAGGTTTTACATGTTTAAGAGAACTTTTTCCCCAATAAAGTGACGCCAAATTTAAAAAAGGCATTTTTATTGGTCCTCAGATTAGAAAATTACTTGACGATGTAGATTTTAAAGAAACACTAAATAGACAGGGACGCAGAGTTTGGAGCTCATTTATAAGCGTAGTCAGGGAGATTTTTGGGAACAAGGAGGATGAGAACTACAAGCAACTAGTAAGCGAACTTTTAGATTCGTACCAAACACTTGGTTGCCGTATGTCTTTAAATATTCACTTTCTGCATTCCCTTTTAAATTTTTTTCCTGAAAATTTGGGTGAGGTAACCGACTAGCATGGAGAAAGATTTTGTCAAGATATCAGGACAATAGAAAATCGTTATCAAGGACGATGGAATACAGCCATAATGGGTGATTACTGTTAGTTCTTAATGCGAGACAATTCGCCCCCCCTTCTCATAAAAGAAAAAATTAACTGAGCATATGTTTTTAAAAAATTATATGTCATATACATTAGCAGTAAATAGATTAGTATAATTAACAATAATGCTATTCCTGCCCATAGTGTTTTATTAATGTAACAAGGAAACGTTACGTGTTACGACTTTTTGCTTGTCATTTCTATAATCAGAAGGTTTTATAGTGGGATACGCTATTCAGGTACATGTTACAAAAAAATACATATTTTTGGTCCGCCAGTGTAATTATTTTAAATCTGGCACACATTCTAGAAGCCAAGGGAAAATATGAGTTCGGTGATGAGCAAAATGCTAGGTCTACGGGACTTCAATTTTGTTATTTTTAATGCTATTCATCCTTTTGTAAGTATATTCATTTAATATTTGTCAAATTGAAACCTTCCAAATCACTTGCAGGATGATCCTCATCGAGACACCGATTTATAAAACATAACTTTTCATTTACTGCGTTATTAAAATGTCATTTACCCGTCACTCACGCTTATACCGGGGGCATCTTTTAGAGTTAATTAATTCATTTTGTACATTATGAGTGAGATTTGAAGACTCTTCTAATGAAAATCAGTTTTCTTTTTTCAATTGCCACTAGCCATGTTCCCAAAAGCCGAAATCGAGAAAATATCAGGAGGTAATTTTTTTTAAGCATTTACCTGTCTACATAACTGTGTAATCAAAAAGTAAAGAAGTTAGTGGCGTAGATAGTTTTTAACAAAAGCCCGTACGCACGCTCCTGATGAAGCTATCCACGCCATTTTAATACTAAAATATGTAGTATTTTAAGTACTTTTTACAAGTACTAAATATCATTTAAATTTATAAAGTTATTTCGGAGATATTTTAAAAAAACTGAAAAAAATAAGAAAACTTTAACACCTCGTATCTCTTTTGAAACACCCAATTCTCGGCGATTGACGATCCATAATCGGTGCGGGTTTTACATTGAAAAAGTTTAATATGTACAAGTAAACACAAACTGTCAGAAATTACCATTTATTTTATTATTTTATTACTATATCCCGCGTTTTTCAGAATGAGTATTAGGTTTTAATCCGTCTCTGGGATGTCGCCCAACATTCCTAATTGTATTTTTAAGTAACCTTGTACAAATAAAATAGACATTTTGTCGATATCTCTAAATGAATTTTAAATATTAACATAGAAATTTAAACACCTTCGATCGGTAACGTCATTTTGCGTAAACAGCATCTGATATTTTTTCCTAAAACTCTAGTTATAAAATGTTATACGGCACACTCTATTTCCACTTTTACTAAACATGTGTCTTATAATACAGTTTGTACTTTATAACATGATTGATCGATTCACACAGTTATGAATGTCGATAACCCTTATTTAATACAATGTGATGTAGTACCGGAAATCTGTATTTGAACACTTTTTTTACCGTAGCTTATGAAAGACTGTAGCTCAGCGATATATTAAAGAATTGACCAAGGTATCAAGGTAATCTTGACAAAGTATCTCTGAGATTAACATTATTGACTTTCTACACACCTACCTACTACAATAGCGTGTTCTAAACGGGGTTTATTATGAATCATCCTAAGGGTATTATAGTGGACTTTACCAGGATACACTAGCTTCTATTACATTGCTAAGTTATTTTAGTGTCAAACTCGTGAACAAGAAAATATGATCCGTGAAATTCAGTAAATACGTATAAATTATTTTATGATGCATCTACGATACATACTGTGATGAGAATAAGGAAAATATGTTGATATTTTGTCGAAATTGGATAAAAATGTAATAAAACCTAAATATAAAATTTGTTTCTATTCAGACTACATGAAAATATAAGCACTGAAATCCAACATAAGTTACGTTATTTTACTTTTACAATATTTCACGATGATGATTGTATTGACAAAGAACCAAATACCTCATTAGTCCTGACAATAAATATTGTCGAAACGTCGACTTAATGGAAAAATGAGGTTTTATTACATTTTTATCCAATTCCGACAAAATATCAACAAACTGAGTAGTGGTAGATACGAAACTCCTATTAAATAATAACGAAAGTTACCGCTGTTTAAAAAAAACAGAATCAGGTTTATAAATAGAAGTACACTGGGTCAACATTTTAAGTAACTCACCCAAAATTTGAGTCGAATTTAATTCAAGGCACTGGGTTGACCGCTTTGGATAATTTATTTTTGCTTGCATCAGACATCAATGAAGATTATAACTGCCTGTTGAAATTTATCCTGAATATATCTCAAAATTGTATACAGAGCAAAACTTGTTGTTTTTTGCTAAATTTTGATTGCGCACCTGGTTTTAACTACTCATAATCTAATTTATCAAATAAATTTTTAGTAGCTAGAGGAATCCTTTCTCTATAAATTGTTTTTTTTTTTGGAAATCCAAGCTATCTCTTAGTTTTACAGATATAGGCTCTTTTGTACTGCGGGTTTCTCGGATATTTAATTTTAAAACATTAAAATTGAATAAGATTTATAGGAAAATTGTTTCCTGTTTTGTCCCAGCGAACAAAAGCCCTGTCTTGCGTTAAATTAAACCTGCATATCTTGTTTGGTGGCTGAGATCATTTGTTAATTCCTCACTTATAGACCGGTTACAAACTTGTCATGTTCTCGTCAGTATGCCAGTATGTCAGAAGCCCATTTCGTCCCTACACAGTAGCTTGTTTTGAGAATAGACGCTTGAAGGGACTGAGTTGCCACTATTGTTAAATACTTTTGGGCAATTTTTATAGTTAGGGAAAACGCTCCCAACCTGACAAGAACAGTTCTAGAACAGTAATACGGACCAAAACAAACCTAACTAAACTAAACTAACAATAAATCCTTGGCATTGAAACTTGAAACACTACAAATCGGATTTTTAAATATCTATAAAACAGAATTTGACGGCTTGAAATATGTCAAAAGAAAATAATTTAGAAATTTTAGAATATTAAAATTCTTTTTGTTCTTAACACCGGAAATAGACAAGAATACTACAACTCCCATTTTCATACATCATGAAAACGCCCCCCCTCCTTCTTCCTACTGCGACTCGGGCTGGCTTTTCACATATCCTCCTTTTTTTTGAGCTTAACATAAGTAATGGAAGAGACAAATGATAATAGCAAACCAGGCTAGCCTAAAGCATACTAAGCAAGGCAGAGATAGTGAGTGATAAGTCTATCCCTCTGCTGGTCAGTGCTACTATCTGTCAGACACCACTTAATGACTGATTATTATTTATCTTTTCCATTAGTTATGGCATACTGAAGAGAACATAACAAGTTCGAAACCGGTCTATGTCAAGTGAGGAATTGACAAACGATTTTAGCTACCAAACAAGACTTACAGTTTTAATTCAACGCAGATCGCGGCTCTTGTCCGCTGAGTAGTTGTTTCCTATAAAACTTATTCAGTATATAGTTTAGCCCATCAGGGCTAGAGGTCACAGCTCTTGGTACCTGTTTTGCAGGTCGCTATCATCTAGTAGGATTATCGGGATGGTAGAAACTAGATTGTCTCAAAGGGAAGTGAGTAGGAAATTCAGTATCTCGAAAACTGCCAATATTAGGTCATATTTAGTCACATATATTAAGCAAATTCTGCTTATTTTTTTAAATCTAAGATGGTACTTTTGTTTAAACACCCTCTATAATGATTATATTTCCGTTTTGCAACTGTTTTTTTGTATCTCATTTAATCTTCTTCAAATGCGTATGCACAGCTTCCGGTGGATTTATACGATTCAATACGTTAGGATGGTGCAACACCTTTGAAGTGGTGCCATCTAAGACACCGAGGAAACCCACTTAAACTTAGAATTCGAAGTGAACCTCCACAGTTTATTGTGAAATCCGAACGACATCTTGAATATCGCCAGAATGAGCACGCATATTGTAACACAGAGCAAATTTCCGATAAATTTTTATTTCACGCGATGGATTAGAATCATCAATCAACCAAGTGGACCTACCCACTGGCCTATGCTCTCGCTCTTTTTTTATGATAAATTTCCTGATTATTTTGGAATTTGATATATTGCTACTCCTGATCGAAATATTAATTGTCATAGAAAATTAAAATTTTACTCGAGACGCGGACGTTGGTCTCATTTGTAGACTACATCTACAGACATATAAGTTAACAATATAAATTAACAAATGTTAAAAAATATTAACTATACAGTTTTGAACAGCATTTATATATGATTCCAAATCATTATCTAAAACCACTATGCATGTAAATTTTTAGGTTATAGAGTATAATATTATGAGGACAAGCATTCGTTAAATTAAATTAATTACATTTTTTTCCAATTTTTACATATGGAATACAATGTGTATACAATTAGCGGTTATAAAACAAAACAATTTGTACAAGTTGGGCAAATTTCGATGTTTATATAGGGTAACTCGGTAACTGTAAGAGATATAAAAAAATGGAAGACACATTCTCGATATTTTTTTTTTTGAGACAAATTCACTGGCGAAAACAAAAATTTGTTATCGTTTTTTGTTTTCGAGTTATAAACAAAAGTTCGGTTTATCGACTTTTAGACACATATCAATGTCTTGGTTGTTTGTAAAGTTATGAAAAAATAACTTTTACATTTTCTAGGCCCTCTTTGCTGCATAATACAGTGGCGTAGAAAATTTAAAAAAAAGGTGCAATTTCAAGTTATGGCATAAAGTTATATTTTTTTAAATGGGAATCATAGTTGGCTATGGCTTAGTTAAAAAGGAAATTTTTTTCTCTATCAAACTATATATCATATGTGGTCTGATTAAGCAATAATCTGTTAAGTAGATTACTTTTTGCGTTTTTTTTTATATTTATTCCTAGTAGGTGTGTGTCATCTATGATAGTGTCTATCCATTTGTTAGTTAATTGCATATTAATAATTTTATTTCTGTCATAATTACACCCAATTTAATCGTAAAAGTGAAGATGACTTACGAAAATTACGAAAAATATGATATGCCTCAATCAAAGTAATAACAGTGGACTAATACACCAATTTTCATTAACTACATTATCAGAAGTTATAAGAGGGATGGAATTTTTGTAATTTTTTTCTTAACTGTTTATCCGTAAAAAAATTAAGCTGAAAAATTTTCCACTCTGACGTATTTAACCCGTACGTCACGAAATGAAGCCGGCAACAAGCAGCCCGTCTTAATTATTTAGTTAAGTTCTCACTTGTCGTTTGTTTTTTTGATTCCAAATTAGTTCGAGAATGGAAACAAAACTTTTCAACTGAAATTTTTTTTGTCAGTCTAAAGGAAAAGCCGAGTCGTAAAACAGTTAAATTAGAGAACAACAACGCGCTGGGACCATTTGAGAGATCAAAAAATTATTTGTCTGGCTTTACACCTACGTACCTAAGAGAGAAAACAGTTTTTGTTTTTATCTAAAAATATTTCTCTTAAATTTTTACTCAAGAAATGGTAAAACTAGTATTAAAAATATTGATTTGCCAGCAAATTTTGACAAAAGTGAAATAGTTAGACAGAACATACAGGAAGGTTTGAATCAATTAAAATTTAATAATTTGAAACCCAATTATCGCATTTGTAATTTATTTTGGCATCAATAAAAAGTAAACTCATAAACACTTCAAACAGATTATGTTTATAATAGGATAATTGTAATTAAGCGGCAATTTAAGCAGGTAAAATCACCGGGATAATGACGTCACGACCACCAATTTTTTAATTTTACCTAATCCAGGTATTAACAAATTAGGGTAAAATTTTTGGCATAGGCCTCACCGATCGGACCATATAATTAAAAGATAACAAAAATCCTAAGTGTAGTCCATTGTGTTATTGCATCCGAAATATATTTCAATCGCCATCCAGAAAGAAGACAACCTAATAAAGCTATTTTTAAGAGGTGAAAAGAAAATCACATTAATTGTGGGTCCTTCAACAAGCCAAGACCAAAAAAATCAGATATTTATATCCAATTTTATAATACATTACAATTACAAAATAAAAATTCAAATTAAAGTAAATGTTCAAACTGATGTCCGTTATATTCGAATACATAAATTACTCCTCTTCATAACACTCTGAACTGCATTATAAATATGAAGATTTGAAATGGAATTCACACAGTCTATAAAATTATGTCTAAGTTCATTCATGTCGGTACTGGTTTTATTGTATAATTTGTCTTTAATATGACCCCAAAAGAAAAAATCTAGTGGCGCTAAGTCAGGAGATCATGGTGGCCAACTCACTGGTCCGTTAGTTCTTATCCAGTTATATCCAAAATTGGTATTTAATAATTTTGAAACGGTCCTGATATTATGAGGTGGTACACCATCTTGTTGGAAGAACTGATTTCTTGCCTCCATTAAGGGTAGATTGTCCATAAATTTCTCAATAATTTTCTGAATCAAGATTTCGTAGTACCGTTGGCCATTAAGATTTTCTTGATATATGTGATATGTTAAAACAATTGCCACGTAGAGCACACCAAACACGAAAACCAAAGCGTCCCTGAGATCGCACGTCAACGGTGCAACTGTGAGAGTTCACATCAGACCAATAGTGCTCGTTATGCCTGTGGAAAATGTCTGCACTGCTAATGTAGGCTTCATCTGTCCAAACTACATTTCTAGAGAAGAATGGATCTTGTTGACTTTTTTGACATTACCATATGCAAAACTCCAATCGTCGCTGAAGATCAGTTGGTTGCAGATGATGTTTTTTCCTTATTATATAAGGCCTGAATTTGTGTATCTTCAAAATACCCAACGCTGGTTGAAATCCCAGAATCAGCTTCAATTTGACGACTTGAAATTGAAGGATTTGCAACCGCCGCATTCCAATTACAGTTATAGAAGTTTCTTCAGCATCTTCAATGTTGCAATTTTTTGGTCGTGGCTTGTTGAATGACCCACAATTAATGAGATCTTCTTTTAACCTCTTGAAAATAGCTTTATTAGGTTGTTTTCTTTCTGGATAATGATTGAAATATATTTTGGATCCAATATCACAATTGTTATTACTTTGAATAAAGCATTCTAGCATTTCATATTTCTCGTAATTTTCGTAAGACATCTTCACTTTTACGATTAAATTGGGTGTAATTATGACGGACACAAAATTATTAATATACAATTTACTGACAAACGGATAAACATTGTCATAGATGATACACGCCTACTTGGAATAAATATAAAAAAAAAACGCAAAAAGTAATCTACTAAAAGATTATTTTTACTATTAAATACTTGCACATCAAAAGCGACCCCACATAGATACATAGCTTGAAAGAAAAAATTTCCGTTTTAACTAAACCATAGCCAACTATGATTCTCATTTAAAAAAAATTAAACTTAATGCCATAATTCGAAATTGCAACTTTTTTTTTAATTTTCTCGACGACACTGTATTATATAGAAAAAAGTGCCTGAAGAATGTAAAAGTTGTATTTTCATAACTTCACAAACACCAAAGATATTGACATATGTCTAAAAGTCGAAAAATCGAACTTTTGTTTATAACTCGAAAACAAAATACAATAGCAAATTTTTGTTTTCAGTGAATTTTTCTCAAAAGAAGAGATCGAGAATGTGTCTTCCATTTTTATGTATCTCTTACAGTAACTGAGTTACCCTATACAAGCATCGAAATTAGCCCACTCTCTCCATTACTGTTTTCTAGGTCAATAAAATAATTAGCTATTTCTTTGATACATTAATGATAAATTTGAAATAAAGAGTTATGTTTTTAACGCTAATGTTGATAATATTTTCTGCGCATAAAATCACATGAAAATTGTTCTATTTATATGCAATGGCGAATTAATCGGCTGGCGGACCTGGCTGCCGCCAGGGGTCCCGGCTTTCCAAGGGGCCCCGACCTGATGAATTCCATTCCTAGTCAGTGGCGGCTGGTGAAATTTAGGCTGTCATATCTCAGTATTGGATCATGGGACCCAAACAATACTCTAAAGCATAACTATCAAAACTAAATGAAAAAGTTTTGCAGCAACGAAATTGCGCTGAAATTTGCATAAAAAATTTCAAAAATTATGCAACCTCCAGGTTATTTTTTTTTCCAATTTGTACAATGTTTGCAAAACTTTTTTTTTTCAGAATAAGGTGTAAAGTGTGTCACCACATTTCGAATTTCATTCAAAAAAATATTGCCCTTTTTATAAAGTTACATCTCTTTGAAATTTTATTTTAGATTCGTTTCACACTGGGCAAATTTAAAAAATGTGTAACTTTATAAAAAAGTTACATTTTTTTATAAAACTTGAATCCTGGCTACAAACTTACCACCTGATTCTCAAAAAAAAATATTTTGCAAATGGTTTACAAATTGTTTAAAAAATAACCTGGGAGTTACATAATTTTTGTAACTCTATTATCACAAATTTTAATTGCAATTTGTTATTGCAAAACTTCTTAATTTAGTCTTGAGAGTTATGCCTTAAAATATCGATAACCAATTTTTCAGAGACTACAAGGTTTCTTTCTTAAATATTTCTGAGGCTAGGCTTTCACCTTCACAAAGATTATTACATGTTATTAATATGTTAGTATCATCGGCATAGTATGCTATAATACTGAAGCGATGTTTAATGTAGATGAGCATATCATTAATATACATAAGGAATAAGGTTGGTCCCAAGACGGAGCCTTGTGGTACTCCTGTATCGACAACCGTTAGATCCGACTGCATATAGCAGATACCACTCTGTGTCTACTCGTCGGCGATGATTTAAAATACAGCCGAGAATCAAACACTCCGCGACGTAGCTAAGACAGCGAACATACATAGTATACGCAGCTCTGTGTGGCCACTTACATTCTTAACAAGAGAAGATATTTTCGTACGTACAAACATTGCATACAAATCATGCGTAGCGCTCTGCATCAGCATAAGATATGGTTTAGAGACAAATCTTATTGTGTCAAACAGATGTTTCTATGCTACATTATTTTTTTCAAATCTAAGGTCTTTGTCATCCATACTATTAAGTAAATACAATGCAAGCTGTTGTAGATTATTTAACAAAAATGCTAGTTTATATGATATGCTTTCTTTTATGAGCAAATACATGGAAAACAAGTGGTTACCATCTTTAACTTGATTTGTGGATTTTGCCCATTTCGCTGTATGACTGTAAATATTATACTTCACTTCAAACGTTTTGTAAGAAACAAAGAAAAAAATGTTTTGTTTAGGAGAGGGAGCAATTGAGTTGGCTAGACACAATAATTGTTCTGTTTATAAACAACAGAAGAATTCATAATTTCCAAAAGATTTTATGAACTACGAGTGATGTTACTACTTCTAATTATAGCATAAATGGCATTACATAATTTAACCAACAGGGTTTACGTGAAATGCTGACGTAAATATATTAAACTTTAACCCTTGTCAGAGATACTCATTCACTAGTATGGGTTCTTAAAATAATTGTATGTGTGGGTGCGAGAAATTCCAGAAAAACCCTTGCTTAAACTATTAATATTAGAAAGTTTATATGATTCCACTAGAAGCAAAACCGCGCGTTTGATGAAAAAGGCATTTCGAGATAATCGCATAAAACTGTTTGTAGCTATCTAACTGATATATTTAGTTCAGATGTGATCTCAAAAGATGAAGCTGACTATCAGAAATAGAAACTTAAAAAAACGTCAAAATTCGTGACCAGGATGACCAACTTTGAGGGATATAGAAGAAAGAAAATCGCAAAAGCAGAATTTTGCACCTGGCAACAAAACATTTACTTGGTCTTGCTACGAACATTGTAAGGCCATACATATTATAAAATTGAAAACTCCTAAAAGTATTCAAAATTTATAATAACATATATTTTTATTGAAAGAAGAAAAATAAAATGACAAACTAATTTATTTTTAAATATTTGTCAGCCTACCACTATTGCAATTGTTAATTGTTAAGAGAATCAAAAGCAACCGTTTCGATTATTTTTTGTTTCCACACATCATTAAGACTACTGAGAGGTACGTGATACGATTATACGTATTTCGATTGGCGTGAATTTTCATTGGCTGCGTACATATACTCGTTTTTGCAACTGAAATGTCATAACAAATGCAAGGATTTATATTTGAGTCTGATTTTTAAACGTATTTTAGCACGCAAAGGCATATTTTCGCAATTAATAGGCTTGCTACTTAAGAGAGGATTCCAACGGTGTATCTAATTTTCGTTAAAATCACAATTTTGCTTCTAGTGGACTCATATTTATGGACATTTTTATTTTCTTTTAGATGTTTCCACAAGCCTGATGTATACAGCGTGTCTCAAGACCATTTGCAAATAGGGCGTGACTATTAACAGAGGGTTATCTCTGCTAGTAAGTGCGTCATTGTGCAATAAAATAGAGTCTAATTTAGGCCCCTCCTCCAGCCAATAATGCGTGTTTAAGGCGTGTCATATGTTGAAATCGCCGCCCTTACGGCAGACTGAGAAACTCGAGGCGGTGCGAGGCTAGTTTATGGGTTATTCACGTGCCAAGCTGATTCGCTAATAAGGCTGGTTGGGTGGGCTGCGTAGAAATGTGCGCATATGTACAAAATACATATTGCAGTGGCTCTTGAGACACGATGTATATTCTACCCTATATTTTCTTACTTAACCTATTTATTAGAAAATTTATACTTATGGACTATTTTCTTTTAGATACTTCCACAAGACTGACTAAATCAGATGCAGAATACGTCGATGTTATTCACACAGATTCGGGTATTTTTGGATTTCCTGTCTCTGTTGGTCATGCAGATTTCTATCCAAATGGAGGAAGAGCTCTTCAGCCTGGATGCCAACCAAGTTATTTAGTCAGACAACGGCTGGTCAACCAAGTTGGTAAGCATATCAAAACTAGTTGTTACTAAGTGCACACAGAAAGATGTTGACGACTTGATACTAGTCAGATAAATAATATAATAACAAAGAAATATTTTGAAACTGCGTAGTTTTACACCATTGTTTAAAATAATAGTAATACAAATATAGAGTGAACACTTGGTTGTACTTAGTGAAGTTTACTAAATGTCCGAAATGTCGTATGGATTATTGAACAGATTTAAGAAAAAAATGCATCGTATTACCAAAAATAAGGCAGTTATATGTAATTATGCTAATACTTGATGATACTGAATGTAATTAAAACAATTGTTCAGCTTTTCAATGAATTTTTGGAAATTCTTGTTTTTGTGCTTTATATAGCAATAACTTAATTCGGTTGATTAATTCTCTATAGGAAACCAAGGTTGCTTACGTCACCATATTTTGAAAGGGACGTAGGTCCTGGGTACATGAGATGTAAGTATGTTATAGATTTCACCTCACGACAAAGTTGAGGTTTGGTAAAATTCTCACGTTAGGGGTTCCAATGCTTATATAAACAGTTAAGAGCTTCTCTATTCTCTGTTAGCCTTGGAAGATGAAATTGATATGGAAAAGAGAAAAACAATTAAATACAAAACTAACAGCAAATTTCGGAAGTAAATGAAATTGCAAAAAATTGGAGGTTGTCGACATCTTCTTCTCCTATTTGTTTAAAAATGTTAAACACTGTTAAATAGCGCGCCAGACAATGAAAATATTTCTCAGATATTGGAGTACGATTGAGTAATTTGTAAAGAATGTCACAGTACAACTAAGGATGCGGTAGAACACTAACACGGATAACACGCCTGGAGAAGAAATAATGTAGATAATAAACTTCCGTAGTGAATCTGAATTCCCATACCTGGTATAGTCGACCCACCTTATATTGAGGTGATTTGGATTTAATCTATAATATCTTAAATATTTTTTTAGATTTTTTTCGTTTAAAAATTAATTACAATATACAGGGTGTATCATAAACCACGCCCCATTCGCAAAATATGGATTTATAAAGGTAAAATAAGCCAAAATAAAAGAATAAAAAATTTTCTATTTCGTCTCTTCGTTATCGAATTATTCTCAAAATAATTACAGTTCTTTGATCTAGTAAGTTTGTATGCTGAAACAATATCTAACTCTCAACGTGAGTTATAATCTCTAACTGTCAACGAGAGCTATTAATTGTGGCAATTAATTTAGAATTTAGCTTTAATTTAATCAAAATGAACAGATACTCCAATAAGGAAGATGCTGATATGTTGTAATGATAGTGCTGAGCTGCTGCGGTTCATTATGCAAAACGATTTTCCCACCGTCGTCACACAGATCATAAAGTTAATTTTCGCTTAGAACAGAAGCTTCTTGAGGTTAGAGATTTAAATCAATGGAAAAGAAGTGTGAGACGCCCAGAGGTTTATATCATTCAAGATGATGAAAAATAACTTCTCGTAAGCATCGAAGATAATCCATCTATGGACACTCGACCAATTGCAGCACAAACAGATTTGTCTTACGTCTCGGTACATATAATTTTAAGGCGAAATTAACTAATTCATTCAATCCGCAGAAAATCCACTTATTTCACGATGGTGATACAGAGCTACGACTAGAATTTTGTAGATGGTTGTTGGAGAACATGAATCATAAACCAGACAATACAAGTAACGGTTCAATCTTCGCTCAAGAAAATATTAATTTACACAATCTTCATCAATATCGTCAGAGAAGTTTCCAAAGACGATGGTCAATAAACCTCTGGTGCGGAATACTTCGTAACTTAAACTACGGTTTCCTAGAGTTGGTCTGCAGAAATTGACCACGACTGACATCCTCTCAAACCAAGCTCGAATAATTGAATGCAGGTGGTTTCCATAAGTCCACTGGCCCTCGTCGCGTAATTGTTTTGTCCGCCGTAGGTTCGTGAGTAGTTTTAGGAAAAAAACGATCTTCCGTAGCACTGTCGAAGTAGCACTTTAAGGAAGAGAAACAATTAATGATTTGGTGAAGCAGGCCCTGGATAACTGCAAAAATAAAAAGATACTTATATGCAGATCTCTTAATACAGGGTAATTCTAAGTGATTTATCTGATATCAAATGACATAAATTCCGTACCTATCAACTCTGTATTAACTTACATATACCACATGACAGAGAAAATCTCCGAGTTTTAGAGTCAGCGCGAGATGGCTCCACTATAGCCCACACTATAGCCCACCCCTGGATAACTTCAACAATAGCAATATTACTGCTGTGGATTCGGTGACAAGTGATATGCTAGAGCGAGTATGGGAGAAATTTGATGATCGTCTCCATGTTGCTTGTATAACTATGGAAGTTACATTGAGCACTTATGACGTGAAATACAAATCTTAGACAGTTTTCTTTTGATTGCTGTATCATTAATTACTATATGTTAGTAATCTTCAAAAATATAGTCATTTGAAATCGGATGAATTATTTTAAATCACCCTATATATGATTTTCTATAAAATAAAATACTGTTGTAAAATGTTCATCATTAAGTCTAACGAATTGGAAAATTTTTTTCTGGTCACCATATAATTTAAATCCGTCTTTCCTTTGATTTAAAAAAAGTTCACTTGTTTAATATCTTTTTCACATTTTGTAAATCAAATAATTTTTCTTCTGTTCTTCTTCTAACAACAAAAGCATACACAGTTTCTTTTTCACATGATCCATTTCGGTTGACAATACAAAGCCAAATGACCACCTCCGCAACCAAATAGATCGCGACGGAATCGGTTTTCGCTCCACATTCGGTTCAGTTCGTCCCAGCGGAAAATCCTAGAAAATCTTAGCTTTAATAATCAGACTACACGCCTTACAGCTACAAGATATCGGGAACTTTTAAGTAAAGATCTACTTTCACTAGTTAAAGATGTTCGCTATTGGCAAGATATTTTGTAACTCAACGGAGTTGGCGAATTTTGGAAGATAATTACATAATTTTCTAAACAACCGTTTTCCACAACGATAGATTGAAATGGGAGGACCCCTTCGGTTATTTGACGTAACACCAGTCGACTTCTTTATTTGATTTATCAGAGGAGAAAGCACTAATTGAAAATCAGGCAGGCATATTTTGCTCAATTCAAGAAGCAGTAGCATTAATAGATTGGCAAATGGGCAAATACTGTAGAGTGTTAGAGATTCTCTTTGGCGTGTTACTTATGTTGTGTTTGATTTGAACATTTTCTTTAATAAAATTTAAAGTTACTCTTTAATTGTATAATTGCATATTTTAAATAAAATAGTAATTTTTTCAAGTAATAATTTCTAATTTTACTCTCAAAAATTTTATTTAGCATTTTTGACAATATCTCGATAACGAGACGAAATCGAAAATTTTTTATTCTTTCATTTCGAATATTTTACTCTTACAAACCCATATTTTGCGGATGGGGCATGATATATATATATATATATATATATATATATATATATATATATATATATATATATATATATATATATATATATATATATATATATATACATATATATACATATATATATATATATATATATATATATATATATATATATATATATATATATATATATATATATATATATATATATATATATATATATATATATATATATATATATATATATATATATATATATATATATATATATATATATATATATATATATATATATATATATACTTTAAATTCGTTTTCCGGGTATACTCCCGCGTAGGTGATAGTCCCCGAGAGGACCGTGGTTGTCTGAACGACGTTTCGGCAGAATCTCATCGTCGTTCAGACCAACCCGTCCCCTGGGGCCTCCGGCGGTCCGCGAAATAATATATATATATATATATATATATATATATATATATATATATATATATATATATATATATATATATATATATATATATATATATATATATATATATATATATATATATATATATATATATATATATATATATATTTTATATATATATATATATATATATATATATATATATATATATATATATATAACTACTTACTCGTACTTTTTTTTACTTAAATATCGAATAGCTGAACTTTTTTTAGTTGGTTTGTGTATCATTTCATTATTATGCTATGTTTGTTTTAACTTAATATTAAATTCCTTGGATGATGAAGTTAATTAAACATCAAACAGAAGGTATCAATCACCGACAAGAGTAATTACTCTCAAGATTGAACTTGAGATTATATTCCAGAAACATGTTGATTTTATTAGCCTTAAGCACTCCAAATAATCAATTAATGAAAGTCGTTATACGAGTAGTAACCTGTATATTGAGTTTGTTAAAGACACCTAATAAACAGATCCCTACAGTAATTATGTAAGTAATTACATTTCAGAATACGCAGTGGAACGATATAAGAGGGAATAGAAATTTTGGTCGATATGACGTAAATAACAGAAGAAAACGGGCGGTATACTTACAAGTTTTCCTTTACAATTTTTTTTTTCGTTTATAATACCTTATATAATTTATTTTAATTTATAATGACATTACATTGTAATCTCCTTTGTGGTTTGTTTGAAGAGGAGGCTGCAGGAATGTGGAGATATAAAATACTCTTATGTTATTTGAAGAAGGCTAAAATTTGGTGGGTATAACACTAACACTAGCAGTTTCTAGCAGTACAAGCAACAATTCTTAACTGTAGTCCTTTGCATAATAAACAGAACGTTCATGTAAACAATACAAGGTCGAAGCAGTCGCTGTCGCCATTGTCGCCAAGGTTAAGCATCTTTACTCCCATATTATATAATTCTCGACAATCAACGACCCCTCATCGGTGCGGGTTTAATATGCAAAAAGTTTAATGTGTAAAAAACAAAAATTGTCAGAAATTAACATTTATTTTATTACTGTATCGCGCGATTTTCAGAATATGGTATTAGGTTTTAACCCGTCTCTGGAATGTCGCCCAAAATTTCCCATGTGGCTATGTAAGGTTTTATAATATCAGTTACATATGTTTCACGATTAATTTATAGTTTAATTCGGTAGAAACTTTCAGACTCTTCCATTTTTTCTAAAAAGTCAAACTAATAAGAAAAATTATAACAGTAATAGCAACATCTGAAAAAATAAGTGTCTCATAGCAAAATCCTGCAAATAAGTCTACAAATATTTACCAAAAAGTTTCATAATATATCCGAAAAATATGTGCTATATGTGCTAATGTACCATTACATCAATATTGCAATAAAATTAACGAAAGAAACAAGACCGTAAACTCACCTCCTAAAGAACGAATGACTGATACACTTTCCTGATACTAATTTACATCTGTGCCAAACTATGTTTTCCGAAATAGTCAACAGAAGGAATAAGTTAGTCAATATATTTGGCTCGGTGGAGTAATAAGCTAGAGCACTCGATGGTAAGTGTGACTAGATAATATCTCCATTGTAGCTGCTGGTTCTAATCCCGGCATCGACATTGGCAATGTCGGTGGGAATGGTTATGTGTCCGCGATTTTTCACAAGTGTGACCCTCCCAGTGCAGCTTCAGCTTTTTAACGGTCCGTTTTTTGAGATGGGCAATTAGGACTACATTCCGCATAAACTATATGGATATCATTTGAATTATAAGATAAATTCCAAATTCTACTAAAATAACTTTAATAAACCTTATTATTGTACTACTTAGTGCGACGATTCTGTGCAGTCGGACAGAATTTGTAACTGCTAGGCTCCGTCGCGCGCACAAAAAAATTGTGTGGATGATTTTTAGCGGGAGAACTAATGATGGGAAATCTAGTTCATTTTGAGAAACTAGGTCTCGTGAACTAGTTCGCTGAAAATAATCGTTCTGTTTATTAGTTCGTCCGGCTATATACGCGCGCAAAATACCATGGAATGAGCGAGGATCGAATTAATTTCTCGTTCAGTAGTTATCGTTCACTGACGTCTGCGAACATATCTTTTCAAAGACTGGACAAATAGGTACCCAAAAGAAGAATAGGTTAACCTCATCTCAAGTTAATCAAACTGTGTTTTTAAATCATATAACTTACAGACTTTTAAAAAATGTAGAAAAATTTAATTATTTATTATCTACCAAAGAATATTTATATATTATGGTATTTCAGTTCGAATATTTATTTTTTATTTTGTTAAGGTATACTTTTGTTAACATTTTTTTATTAATAAAAAGTAAAAAAAATACAGGTTACAGTAATCAATTAAACGTATACCTATTGCTTTACTTATATGAAATGACAGTTGATCTAATCTGTATTCTTTTCGTTCTGTTTCTTCGGTTTCGGTTCAGCGTTCATTAAGCTAAGGAGTTTTTTATCACAGGCTCTGCTAGCTCGATGATCGACTGTTTACTGTACCGGTCACCGATCCGTTCATGTTCGCAGTCCGTGGCGTTTTAAAAATTTTTCGCTTGGAACTAGTTCGTTTAGAAATGATAAACTAGTTCATTTAGTTCACCTAAAAGAATCGTTCTTTTTTTTAGTTCGTTCGTGAACTATCCATCTCTAGGGAGAACCGCATAAACGAGACCGGCTGGCGGCACTGCTGGAGCAAGGGAGGCCATCGAGTGAACAAAATTAAAGTCGCGGTGTGTAAAATGCTGCTGATCTGAGATGGTCTTTTTTGAATTTTTAACTTTGTGAATTAGTAAAGCGTACAAAAGGTGACTCTATTTTATGGAAACGGCCAATGTGCTTAAAGTATATTAATGCCAAGGCTCTAAGCTGATCTTGGGAGGAATAAGTAAGAATGTTTCATTATATTGACATCTCGACGACAAAAGCAATATATAAACTCTGCAAATTTAACTCCGTACCCCCAGGTACCCAGGTACTACCCAATAACGTGTCAGATTTTGAGTGCCTTAGGAGTGAACAATGAATTTTTATTATATAAAGATTAAAGATTTGCAAATCCGCTCCGTAACTTTAAACTGAATTCGTTTAACGTACCTTACATGCATTTGTGGTTAATTATCATTGACTGTTTAAATAACTACCTATTTTCCATCTTTTAACTGTAGCCAGTAGTTTGTTAGTTACGAAGAATTATCGCATATTTTAAACTTAAAAACAAAAAAGATGGTGGCGCCCACCACTAATTAATTTGTTTTGATATTTTTGTATGACTTGAATTAGCGATTGCCGTCTATTCTTTGTTTTTTTATTCATTTAGTCTTCTTAAGTTTTATTTGATTTATTTAACTACTCTGCTTCCCCGCCTAAAGAACATAGTGATAAATATTGCTTTTGTATTTTGCTATTAGATTTTTGTTTCTTCCCATAAAATTTGTATTTAACTATATTTTACCCCATTATACTTTAGATGCGGGGATTGTCTAATTTCTGTGACGTTTATTATTTATTTAATTAGTATCCCTAACAATGCTTAAAAGATGAAAAAGGACGTAAATAAAGTCAAGTCAAATTTGTATCATACAATGAGAAGTGACTGAGGTTCAATTGTAATTGACCACTAGTAAAAGACTTTTACCAAATAAATGGAAACCTTTCTTGAGGTCGTTGCGTATACTATTTCTGGTTATTGCCTTCGTCAGTACGAAATAGGTACACACGACGTCAATAAGGAGGATCTTAGGATCATAAGTCTCTATGTGATAGTAGAGTAGTAACAAGATAATGGTAACTCCATCTACCAGTGTCAATCGTAATTTAATAAATTGGAAATATACTCCGACAGAAATTCTTAGTAATAAAGCCAACTACCTGTCAAATATAATTCGAATCATTATTTTTATTTAGCAGATGGATATTTTTTAATTATTTTGTTAGTAATAAATCATTACTCTGCAAGACGCTTTATAGCCATTGTGAATTTATACTTGAATATTTGTACGTATTCTAATGGTGGCAAAAAAACCGTCATTAAATTACTCTGATAATGATAATTAAAGTTATTGAAATATCGGCAATTAAAAAAGGGGTTTCTATTTCATTTATTCTTGACCCAAAATCCACTATGCTGGAGAAAAAATATCTGATGTGGCCAGCACATAACTTTCTTATACCTCATATGTAAATATCATCCTGATATATAAAAATCACTCTATTTAATTCTTCACTTACCTCAATTAAATTTTAATAGCGTACCTTGAAATGTTTCATTAAAAATTTTAAATAATTAATTATGAGCGTCATTCGATACTGTCAATAATAACTCACGTTAAATATTTTAATAATTTCTTCTTATTGACTGACATTTTTTGTAACTAAATTAGACATTTCAAATGTCAAACTGTTAAATTTATCCTAACCCTATTTTATGAGGTCAAATGTATAAAAAAGTGAGGTTTGGGGAAAAATTTTAAGTTTACATCAGCTTTATTTAAGAAATTGGAAAATATATTTTATTGATATAGTAGACATGATTTATAATCTTTCATCAAGAATATGTTTTTTTTGTAAAGGCAAATACAAAAAAGTTTGGGTTCCGTTGACCTTCTTTCAGCTGGCCAATTATGCTCATCATCGAATTTATCATTGTCTTTGGCTTTTAGAACATGTGTACCAAATTTGAAAGCTTTATCTCAAAAACTGTGGCTGCTATCGCGATACTACAGACATGCGGACAGATTCCTTTTCATAAAGTTATGTTTTTTCATTATAATTCGTCGAGATTCGTCCATAAATGCAATGAAATTTTTTAAATTCCTTTCCTGAAATTGTACCTCTTTTTCTTCTTTCATTCATTATGTCTCTTCTGGTAATACCACATTGACCAAATTTAATGTGTCACCTAAAATGTTGTTGACAATCTTAACTGCCAAATTTGGGAAGTCTCCCATTAGTATTTTTTGAGTTATCGCGGATACACACATACACACATACACACGCACTGACAGACATCATTCGGAAAATAGTCAGAATGGATTCAGGAGGGTTCAAGACGTATAAATCAATCAAAATATCGAGGTCAAAAAAAATACGATTACTATACTTCCTTATATTAGGTATAAGAAAGTAAAATATCTTTTAAACACCAATCTTGCTTACTATAAGTGTATTCTAATTGTTATCTATATTTTTTCCTCGCTTTTATAATCAAAGGACTAGAAGTTTATATCAGGCAATTCTAATTGTTATAGTTTATGCACGTTATAAATTATATATAGTGTTTTCGAAGCAAATTATTAATTTTAATCAATAATATTAGGTATTCATGTATACATATATTTATTTTAGTGGCATGCAGTCACGTAAGGGCATGGAGACTGTACGCCGAGTCGGTGAAAAACGAGAGGGCATTTCCAGCTACGAAATGTAATATTTGGAGAGGCCCCAATAAACAATGTAACTTCTCCGTGGATGCATATATGGGTTATGCTAATACCAAGTAAGTTATTGCTACAGACTTGTATAAGCACTTTGAGTTTTTGGGAGTTATTAGGGATGAAGTTGCATAATTTAAATCCAGCAGAGCGTTGCAATTTATGCTCAATTTTAGAGGTGATTTATTTATAAGTTGGAATAGAATTTCATGTTAGTAGAAAGTTGACGGATACAAAATCACACTAACAACGCAAAGAAATGAAACTGGCATTAATGTTATTTCATTACAATGAGGGCTACAATTTAAATCTATAAATCGCTGTGAAAATTTTTCTATTAGCAATATCGGAAAATGAAAACAAATGATTCATCCTAAATACTCTATAGTTTTAATATAAAAGGTGTTGGTTAGTCGCTGTACAATTATTTCTTAAACGGTTTCCGAGATATTTAATAAAAACCATGGTCAGGGGAGGCTGTAACTTCCATAGGAAGCACTTTAGGAGAAAACTTTAATACAATTGTTTTTTCATCATTTGACTTGCCGTACATGTTCCTCAGTTTTGAATACTCATTTCGAAAACACCTTGCATAAAGTTACAGGTATTACTGATGCGTATTTTTTATTAATAGGAAATATAGTTGTTTACTTTCATAAAATGACACCGTGGGCTTTACCTACAATTTAATATATTAAATGCATATGATATTTAAGATGAATCATTTGTTTTCATTTTTCGTTCTAATAAATTAAACAATTTAAGAGCGATTTAAAGTTTTATGTTGGCAACCCTGGTGACGAGGGCGTTTTATTACCGCCTTAAATTAACATTATTTTAAAAAAAAATTAATAAGAAATTTCAAGGTTTTCAATTTCAAATTACCAGCAATTTGGAAACATTGTCAACAGATCCTAGAACTTTTTCAAAATACTTTTTACTATTGAAGATATTGATTATTGATTATTATTAGAAAAGCGTGCCTTAACTTTTTCCACACACTTCATAAAATAGTTTAACAATTTCTTAATTTGTTGTTTAGTTATCATATCCGTATTGTATATTTTTGGCATGATTGTAACGCTAATGACCAGATTATATTGATTTCTTTTTTCAGTTTTGAAGTTTTCCTGTAGGTTTGGGTCTAATAATTAATACAGATAATGTTTTATTTTGTTTCAGTAAAACACAAGGAACTTACTACTTGATTACACACGAAAGTAAACCTTTTGGAAGAAGAAGCGGCGAACAGAGTCTAAAGGATATTAAATTAAATTAGACTATACTGTTAAATCGTCCAAAATTTTTGTTTTAATTTATTAATTATTTGTTTTTTCTCTACGTGTTATTAGTTCTATAAGTTATTTCTCTGATTTTATATGATTTACTGTATTTCAGTAATGGACTGAAGTATTATATTAAATTACCTTAATTTATAATCAAATTAAAAATAATAGTAATTGAAATCGAGTCAAAGCTAGTCACAAAGAAAATGTCAAAATATTTATTAAAAAAGGGAACCGAATTGTATGTAATAGTTACGATGTATAAAAAATGCATGCAGAAGTATTCGTAAATATAAAAGAAAATATCAAATGTTGTAAAAGATGACGATAAACTACAGTGTGTAGTGCCACACTTAAAACCTCATAACTTTTGAACGAATTGAAATATGAGACTAATTTTTTAATTTTAAAAAACAGCTCTTATTTTTACGACTAATAGTAACGTTAAAAAATCGTTGTCGTCAAAGTAAAGTATATGTTAACTTTTCCGCGATATATCAATCACATTAGGTAAGAATTTATAGATCAAATTAAACTTGAAACTGCCATAAGTGTGTCGTTTAATTACTAAGAAACAAAATGAGAAAAGAACAATGATCGATAGAAAATTGGAGCCTCATTGTTATCTACTTTTTTAGAAGGATTTGGGTTTTGCAAAACTGTCTTAAAAGGATGAGTACCGGAAAACATTAGGCCAATAGTGCCCAATCGTTTAAAAATTGAGTACAATCAAACTTCTCTAATTAGAACCTCTTAAATTCCCCCAAGACTGTTAAAGCCGGAGAAAATTTGACTTAAAGAAAATACTTCTAAAACGAAGATGCATATCAAGGGCACAAGACGTATTCGAGTTACAGAGAATTTCGAGATATGGAAGTTCGATTTATAGAAGTTCGAAAAACCACGCAGTAATCGAGAAAATGTTAATGTTGAACAATAATATGTTTCCATTTTTAGTTTGATCTACTTCTTAATTTATTGTAAATTAAATTCAAGATCTAATATAAATTGAAATGTTGATGTATGTAACTTTTTCATTGTAAAAATAATGTAAATAAAATTACGATTTCTAGAATAAAATAATATTTTTCATTGAAATACCCAAACAGTGTTGTTTATTGTACCTGTTAGTATCATTAAATAATTTTTTTAATGGAACATACTTTATGGTAGTACATAATTGACATCATAACTAGAATATGGATCACGCTGTAAGTTATAATTCAGTTTCAAAATATGCACAATATGGCACTACATATTACAAAGGTGTAAAAAGAGCATCAATATTTAGCTCTGTTTATTTTAGTCCTTATTGACGCAATATATGTATAAGGATTATAATCGAACATGAAAAAATGTAAGTTAAGGCTTCATGTAATGTCGGTTATGTACGTCATTTAATAATTCTTCTATAAAAAAAAGAAATCTCATTTAAAAGTTAATGCTCATTGGAAAAAGTATAACAAATTGTAAATTGTCTTGGTTAAGTGGTAGAACAGCTTACTGGACATCGCCAAGGCATAAATATAAATAAAGGAATTTATTATTAAATAAAATATAAGCAACTTTTTTCTTACGATCTCGTAAATAATCGACTAGGATGGTTAAAACGGAACACTGTATACAGATTTTAATTTTCTTAAAGAATTAACTTGGTATTTCGTTATACATTAAATTAATAAAATCATGGATCGAATCAAAACCTAAACAACGACAAAAAGCGTTTAAATTTCATTGATGGACTGAACCAAAGGAACCCTGGAAGACCTTGAATCCTCTGAATCCGTTTCACTACCAATAAACGCTGCGCTGCTGAGACTATTTTATATAAAATGCATTTAATAAATAAAAATTTATTTATTTGTTATCTTTATAAATTGAAAAACCCTTAATTGAGATAATCATGGTTAAATTTTAAATAGTAGACACAATATTTGGTTATTTGATCGTAATTTTGATAGAACTACACAGAATATAGTAATCGCATTTATTTAAATGTAATTAATTTATGCACTATCATTCACCTAAGAATCGACACCACATCTCACCCTCTTGATGCGTAATATACAAAGTGCGTGGACAAATTATCTTCGGAAAAATAACCTTTGATATCAGGGTTTAAGGACTTAATTTGACATGAAATGTAATTCCAAGCAATTTAGTTCAAATGCGTCATTTAAAGGCAAATTAAGGAGTAATGTTGGGAGTTATCAAAATATGTTTTATTTGACATGATTTATACTCAACAATATATATTTTAATGTGTCGTTAGTATCGTTACCTCTGAGTTGTATATTAGTATTAGCGTGTCTGTGAGGCATTTTCAAAATTTGTGCCACGCATATATTGATTATTCTAAAGTAAATGGTACATTCACTTACAATAACCCAGACAATTTTGTAGTTTTATGTTTTTTTGTAAAAACACTTTGAACTATATGTACATATAAACCGTAAACTGGTATAATTATTACATAAAAAAATATATTTCTGATTATAAAATTGGTATTTTTAAGAATTTAGAGAGGTGCATAAATTAACACGTAGGTCAAACCTGTAGTACATTCGAAATCAGATACAAAGATCACATAAAATTATTTAGATTCATTAAAACTGATGGAATTCCCAATAACTACCTGCTTAATGGACAGTTGAATCTATTTCTCACTAACCTGTTTGATGTACCTATTTAAAATAATCCATAATTGTTATTTTTTGTTTGTAAAATTGTCAGATTATTCTAATAATAATTACTAAAGCTGTAAATAATTTCTGTGTACATGGTTGTAGAGTACAGATGTACTTACTGTCGCCGACATTCACCTTGACCGCGAAACTCTTTCTCCAGTCCAGTCTATTATTAGCTTTCAAGTTGTGTACACGTTAAGTCACTTGGGCGTATTGCATATTGTTCTGTGTTTTTATTTTATTTGTTGTACTGTATTGTTGATACTAATTTAATAATAAAGCATGGCAGAAGTACGCAGGGGTAGAAAACGCCCATTTGCTGACAAAGTGAATAAATTCATAGGTGAATTCCCGGATTTACTCTATGATGATGCTAAAATAATTTGTAAAGTGTGCGAGAAAGATTTGATGTGCTGGGATAAGCGTAATTGTGAACTTCACGTAAATAGTGTACACCATAAAAATAAAAAAAATGGCGTGCCTTCGACAACACAGTTTATGTTTGATTTACTATTAATGCTGATTGCCTGTGATGTTCTGCTGCACATACTCGATAAACAACCATTTCGAGAGTTCTGGAATAAATACAATGCCCAGGTGAAGTTACCAAGTCGCACAACGTTATGTAACTATCTACTAACTGTACACGTAGACATGGTAAATAAGATGAAATGTGAATTAAAAATACACGGTTCGTTGTGGTTATCTGCTGATGAGACAACAGATTGTAAAAAAAATTCTATTTTAAATGTTATAGTACGAGTACTGGACCCTCTTAAACCGACAGTTCCACTGTTACTAGCTAGCAAAAGACTAAGTCAGTGTACTAGCGAAACAATTACCAGGGTGTTGCTGGAGACGTTAGAAAATTTTGAACTGTCAAAAAATCAAGTGTTGATGTTTGTGACTGATGGCGCCGTGACAATGCGTTCGGTAGGCCGTTCTTTGCAAGAACAAGCTTGTACATTTATACATGTTACGTGTAAAGTGCATGCTTTTCATCTTGTGGCAGAAACTATTTGAAAAGGTTTTCCAGAGGTGGATGCATTAATAGCAAGTACAAAAAAAGTGTTTCATAAATCTCCGAAACGTCTCCGTGCATTTCATAACAAGTGTCCCTGTATTCCTGAACCACCACAGCCGATTCTTACAGGTTGGGGAACATGGTTGCAGGCAGCTTTTTTATTATGCTGAATATTTTCAACAAATAAAAGCTGTGATACCACAATTCAGTCCAGATGAGGCTGCAGTTATTAAGGAAAGCCAGACAAAATTCAATGATATTTCCGCTGATGCAGCTTTAAAAAATATTGCGAAGAACTGTAAACCATTACATGAAAGCATAAAAAAGAAAAAGTTTGCGAAGTCACTGCAAATAGTGGACGAAGTAAATCTACTGCTACACACTATAGGTGACGCAATAAATTAGCGCGTTGAAGAAAAGTTCGCAAGTGTGTTAAATAAAGACACCGGTTTTACCAAATTAAGACAACTATGTGATGGTGCAGCCCGAGATCCTTTAAGTGCGTTCAAAGACTATTTTACGTATGCGTGTATTACATCAGTAGATGTCGAACAGTCGTTTTCAAAATATAAGAATATATTTTCACCAATGCGAACATCACTCATGGAGACAACCATAGAAACATTCCTGATGCTGCAAAATGGCTACACATCTTCTCCAGTTTGTGATAAGCAAGCTAGTTCATCAAGCTAGTTAAGAGGGTAAGTTTTACATACATTGTTATAAATTATAACAGTTTATTGTTTCTTGTATTAATTAATTTCGCGTACGCCACTGTCCCATGGAACATTTTTGACAGCCCTACAATTATATATTGTCTAATTACAAATAATGAAACCACCTTTGTCTGTTCATTCACTTTTGAATCGTTTTATAATAATGTACTAAATGTTGAAATTGTAACATAATTTATTTGTTATAATAACTGTAATTATTTACAAAAAGCATTTTCATAACATTTTGACCAAATGAATTATTTAATTATTGTCTATTCTGTTTGCTCAGAATCACACATTTTTATAACTTTTGTTTTACATGAAAATGTATTTAATATAGGTATATCTTTATAACTACCAAAATTAAAAGGTAATTAATTAGCAATTAAGGTTAATACTTACTAATTTAAAATAGGTAATCCTAGATAATCATGACCGTTACAAATAAATAAAAGAATTTGTAATTCGTATATTTTAGTTATTGTGTACATATTGACCAAAAAAATTATTTAAACATTCAATCTAAATAAATAAAAAAGTTATTAGTTCATTTTAAATGAAATACTGTATTTACAATTGATACACTAAACTGAGATTTAGTGTACATTACTATTTTTAAAAACGAAAATTTTGTATAATTATTATTCTTTTTAAAACTGTTTATAATTCCTCTGGTAAATGTGTTATTACGATTATTAATTTAAAATTTTACTAGGTACATATAATTCTTTATAGTGGAAAGGTTGAGTAATTCCTTTAATTTCAATACAGAAATAAGCTCGACATAAAACCTTGCATTTTGGATGCTGCTAATACTAAATCGGCAACTATGTATACCTAGACTAGAACTAGTTGCTGGTAAACATTTTCTAACTTCATCTTCAGAAACAGCAAAAGAAGACAGCTGCTTCCTTCTGTATCCTATCTAGATATGCAAAAAATTATTATTAGGAAAATCTCCCATATGCGATAGTGCTCATCATATTGACACGAAAACTCTGAGATAAATCTACGATTAAACAATATTAATTTTAGTTTTCACTATTATCCTCATATTAGGTCACGATTAGTTCAAACCAATGTTGAAGAAAGGTATCAAATGTAGAGATATAGAAATGAAATGTCGCTAATATCAATTAATACTGATGTTGACGTTAAGAACAAAGAGCGCTAGAACAGACAACCCAGTCAGCAAGGTCCATCAGCCAGGATCAGAAGGGATCTGTCGAGGCGTGTATACCAAACGCATTTTTTAGAATTATAGATGGGGAGTATGCCCACCACTTACTATCCAGGTCTACAGCGATGCGTAGAGGTAAAGGACAATAGTCCTACTCAGTCCTTATCATCACTGAAGCCACAGATATTTACGATTCTAGTTAGGAAGCTTATGTGTATTGATTACTTGATATCTTGAATAAGTTTAATTTATCTCTAAAGGATATTTTCTTGCATCTTGAATTATATGATTATTGATTACCTTCATCATCCAAAGCGTATACCGACTTATTGGGACTTTAATGCATCACTTTTCCATTAGAACTCAGTATACTGATTAATGAAAAGGCAACACTTGTTTGTGGTCCAATCTAACGATTGTAATAAACGTTTCATATTTCTTTTCTGCAGATTAATTACCTCTTTCATCAAGTTCATGTCAACACGTCTATCACATCTGGATGATGGAAAAAAATGGTTCGGTGCGTAAATAACAAAAGCCACAGTGGACTAATCATTACAATGCCTTGTGTATACAGAACATTAACACGTTCAAGATTGATCCAATATCTATTTAACAGACTGAAAATTACACAACCCTGAAAAGAGATAGTTCTAAAAGACATTATTCACGTCAGTCAAGAAGCAATCAGACATTATACAAAATATATAAAATATGTAAGATGCTGTCCCACCTGGCAAATAATGCGAACATTTTCCTCTTAGGTATTCTTAATGACGTTTGGTTAAATGACGCTGATATAGACGTGCTAAAAAAGGTAGTTATTGTCCCCATACTTAAAATGGGTAAAAATCCGGAGTTATCTGCCTTTTCAAATATCGTATGATCCTATGATAAAGAATGATGATTAAATCAAAGTAACCCATTACCCTCTTTACAATTTGGTTTTAAAAAAGGATTGGGTACTATCAATGCAGTTTGTCAGTTAAAGATAATTTTTCAGAGCTGTTTTCTTGGATCTTAAACCGGCTCGGTGGAGTAGTTGGGTTAGAATGTGCAACGGCAAGTGTGATTAAATAACTTTCTCATTGTCCTGCGAGTTTGAATCCCGCCACGAGCAATGACAATGTCAGTGGGAATGGTTGTGCGTCCATTTCATCTTTGAAATCGTGTGTTGTCTAATTCCTGTGGTGTTTTTTAAAGGGAAATATGATTGTATAAATTTGGATTTTCTTTACACTGAATCAATAAAACTATCTATTCCAAATTGTATAACACACATTATCGTCAACTTATCTAAAATAAATCATTAACTTAAGAGCTTCTGGCAACAAAAAATTGGGTACAGGGTTCGTTCACTAGGGATTGGATCTTAGTCCAATTTTGTTCAATATGTAAATACGTAGTTATAATAAACCCTCATATTACTTATCTAATATGTAGTGTAATACCACACTTAATAAGAAACTTAACTGGAATTCCTATATAAATTGTATTATGAAAGGTATTAATTTTTTAAAATGATTTGCAAAATATACTGGGATGCTAACCTAACTGTTCTCCTTATGTTCTATATATCATGCATTCGTTCAATAATTGATTATGGATCTATATTATACGGTGCAGCTTGCAATTCGGCATTAAAGCGGCTTGACATTGTTCAGAGTACGTTGCGTATCTGTTTAGGCTTAGATCCATCTCCTTTGTTTCCTTATATGTTGAAGCTTTAAAACCACCTTTAGTATTCCGAAGACAATTTCTTAGCGAGAAATATATTCCCAAAGAAGACGCCGTTTCTGGTAACAACTTACAACTAGAAGGTTGTTTATCTTACCCCCTAAATTATTCCAAAAATGGAATGTCTTTCAAGTGGAGTGCATCTTATTTTCAGCATAAAATCGACAATGCAAATAGTATATTTCTCAAATAGAAAATAACGTCTATAAAACTCCTTGGTTTAACAGATTTCCAAGTTGGAAATTTATCACTATCATATCAAGACTAACATTTGGCCACGCTTGCTTTCCACAGAGCCTAAAGATGATAGTTCTTGAATCAGATAACTGACATGTTTGCGACCTAGACCATATTTTTTTGTTGTACAAATCATTTTAGCACTAGCGATGATTTTTTTAAAAAACTAGTTGAATTAAAAATACAGTTGCAGTTGGGAGCTGGATATTTTAAACTTTAGAGCTACTAAAGAACTTAAAGATACATAAAGAAATTTTGGCGTTCCTGAATAAGATAAACCAATTTTTCAATTTCTATACATAGTTCATAGATTAGATTTTGTTTTCCTTAGATGTTTACCCTAGTGTTTTATTTTACCCTCTATCCGTGGCCTTTATATTGTATGTCTTTAAAAAGCTCTGATGGGCACCTGAACGAGAAGCATATGTGCCTGTCGCCTTCCTCTCGTATTCAATTTAATTTCCCTCTTATGTTGTACAAGTTAGGTTTTTATTTTTTTTTAGTCTACATATATGTGGGTACATGTGTATCTACATAATAACAACTGGCTAATGGATTACATGTTCAATGCCATAAAAAAAAATTTAACATCTTAGAGAGAATGAAAAGGTTTTGCACGATAATCAGCCATTTTATTAATTTCATTATATAAGTCTAGTTAAACTGAAAAAAGATCCCAATTTTCAGAAAATCTACTACTTTGATACTAAAACATTTCAAAATAAAAAATTTCATATTATTTCTACTGATACACTGGAAATCTGTACCAAATTTCATAAAGTCTTCTTATTCAAAGAAAATCCGTCGTGCATAAGGTAGAAAGGGCCCTCCTGCATAAGGAGGTCACCCTAGCAATATTTTTGATATAGAGGGTGCCTTTGATAAAGCAAGGACTACTACTATCTGCGATGCCCTTCGGACTAGAGGTACTGCTCCAGTACTGGTTAGATGGGTGAAATCTGCGCTGGAAGAGAGACGAGTTAGTGCTGCTTTAGGAGACTGCCAATTGGATGTCGGGGTGAGGGGCGGCTGTCCACAAGGCAGCTGCCTATCACCCCATCTATGGTGTCTAATAATGGATGGTCTCTTGGAGCGCCTAACTTCGGAAGGATTTTATGCGCAGGCATATGCGGACGACGGGCTGGTCCTAGTGACCGGCCGCTTCTTAAATGTCGTTTGCAACAGAACGCAGGTAGCTTGTAGAATAATAGAAAGATGGTGCAGCGAAACAGGTCTCTCAGTCAATCCATCTAAGACTGAGATGATCCTATTCACCAAGAGAAGGAAAATAGAGGATTTTAGGGCACCAACCATGTACGGTAAACCTCTTGCGCTTGTGCAGGAGGTTAGGTACCTGGGAGTGACTCTAGATAGCAAACTGTCATGGGGGCCGCATATTGACAACGTCATCAAAAAGTCGACTGCGACCTTCTGGCAATTGCGCCGAGCGGTAGGTAGGAACTGGGGCCTCAACCCACGGATCCTACACTGGCTGTACACGGCGGTCATCAGGCCTAGGCTCCAATATGGATCAGTGGTCTGGTGGCCGAGCGTGGACAGAGCGATGACGTCCCGAAAGCTGGCAAAAGTCCAGAGACTAGCCTGCCTAGGGATCACTGGCGCAATGAGGACGACACCGACAGCTGCTCTGGAGGTTCTGCTAGGCCTGCCAACGCTTCCCTCGTGGATAAAGAGGGAGGCTATGGCGGCCTATCTGAGAATGCGGGATTCTGGGAGCTGGCAGTGTTCAGGCAGAGCTGAAGGTCACGCAGCAATTGCTGGACTGACGGAGAGGGAAATCCCTCTCTCTGTCCTGAAGGTGAGAGAAGCGAAAGATCAGCTAAGGTTGGAAAGGAATTACACTCTCACTCTTCCTAGTAGGGAGGAGTGGAGTGAAGGAAGAATTGACTTCCGCCCGGACTCTCTGGTGTGTTATACAGACGGATCTCGGCTGGCCACTAGATCGTCTTCCGGGGCGGGAATATATCTGGAGGGCAAAGATGTACAGGAGAGCTTTGCTCTAGGCTCGTACACCACGGTCTTCCAGGCAGAGGTTTACGCCATCCTAGTGGTGGCAGGTAGGGCTGAGGTTAGGAATGGGGCGGAACAGATAATATATATCTGCTCCGACAGCCAGGCTGCTCTAAAGGCGGTGTGCTCCCCCAGGACGAGATCAGCTCTCGTCCAGGAGTGTGGGGATGCCCTAGAAGAACTGGCCAGGCATAAACAGGTGAGACTGGTATGGGTCCCGGGACATATGGGAGTTCCAGGCAACGAGAAGGCCGATGAATTGGCTAGACTCGGAGCCGAGGAACCCTGTCACGGGCCTGAGCCTATGTTAGGTATTTCAAGAAGGCAGGTCACAACGGCCCTCGATGAGTGGGCCCACGAGACACTGAGGACGCACTGGAGGACCAACAGGGCCTGCAGGCAAACCCGAGATTTTGTGACGGGGCCGAACAAATCGAGATCGGCCTGGTTGCTGGGACGGAGTCGTAAAACTCTGAATCTCTTAATCGGTGTTCTGACAGGCCACTGCAGACTTAAGAGGCATCTATCATTGATAGGTATTGAGGAAGACCCTACATGTCCAAGATGCAGGAGTGATGAAAAGACATCTTACCACTTCCTGGGACAATGTGAAGCGTTTGGGCGCCTGAGACACAGTATCTTCGGTTCTGAGGCGCTTCTAAGGGAGGAGATGAGCTCCCTCGCAATGAGTGACATCCTGACCTTCATCAGAAGGTCGGAAAGATTCGATGAGGGAGCAAGAGAAGCACATGGCTGAGGGGACAGCTGGGGGTTGGTAAAAAGGGCCCGTCTGTGGCCTACTTGCCAGGCGTCAGCCTCCCCCACCATTACCATTACCATTACCATTACCATTATTCAAAGAAAATAGGTTGTTAGAAAAATATTTTTTTAGATTCAAATTTAATGCTCCTCATCAGAAATATGAAACATTTTTGGATCCATATGCGTAGAATCTTTTTTATCTTAGTAAAAAGAATCAAAGTCAAAGTTTTACATTATATTTTGAAAACAATCTGTGTTATATCGATAAGTTAATCAGTACAGTCCAATTCAAAGTTTTTAGAATTTTTTTAGAAGTTTACTGGAATGGAACTAAACAGGACATTTCTTAATATAACCTGAATCACGCTCTATCTCGATGTCTCAATCACATATTGGTGCCAGGGAAAACATCCTCTGCATAAAATTACTTTGGCAGTAAATATAAATTCAAGAGCATTAGAATCCAGCTTGCATATAGTTGTGTCTTGCCAAACAATCTTTCCTACATTTGTATGAGATTAAGTTGGCAATGAATCAGGAACAGGTATCTATATAACAATAAAGTTAAGTGGTCAATATATCAAATACGATATCACGGGATATTACAAAAAAGATTTGAGAGTGCAAAATTCCTAAAAACAATATCCTATGTAAAAAAGTAGGACTTTTTCTTATAATGTACATATTTCAATGGCTATGAATAGGCTTCAGCTGTTTATAGGGTAATAAAATTAACTATTGCAAAATAGTTATTTGTTATGTATCAAGGGCTTAAAATAGGCTTGTGTAGTCTGTGGCGTGAAGATAATATTACACGAAAATATCCATAAACACTACGAGATACATTTAATAAAATTGTATCTATGTACCGTGTGGGCAACTAAGAATGGACGTCGGCCATATCTCAGAAACTACTCATCGCACAAGTTTAGGAAAAAAAGTAAAGTGACCCTGAAAAATCGCTGGAAAATATTTTCGAGTTTCTAAAATGGCCGCTAGGGGGCATAACAGCCATGACCAAACAGAAAATTAGGGTTTTCTCCGTATTTTGCCCAATTAAGTGGCATTAGAAATATGTGCATCGTAATCCTGGGAGAATTTCGAATCTTATTAGTTTTACAATTTTTTTTTCTATCTTCAAAAATAAAGTGGTGGGAAGATGCCAAAAAAAAGTTTTTATTACTCCGATTAGACTTAACAAAATTTAGCAAACTTAGTCTCGCTACAAAAGGCTTTTCTTAGTCTATCGAGTGCGCTTTACAGTGTCTTCATTTGATTATTACCGTCGCCGCTAGAGGGCGTTATCTGACATGTCAACAAATATGGTCCTTTTTCTTAAAATATTTAAATGAATTGGTATGTTTATTTTTATACAGTAAAATAAAGAATTAAACGCTTCAGATGTCAGTAAAAACCGCAACTCGATCACTTTTTTCTAACAGTAGATATTAGCAAACAAAGTTGAAATTATGAATTATTATCAGATCTTGGCGATGTTTGTAAAGTAGTTGTTGAAAACAAGTTAGATGCGGAAATGACACAATGAACAAACAACATAATATGTCAAAAACATTTAGTAGAATATATATTATGTAATATAAAAATTAGTAATTAATAAATTAAATTAATAAAGTAAACGCAAAAAACACATTACAATACTTTAAAAGAATTAGAATATAATTCGTGGGGCCCTTGATGTTCAAAATGTAGTTTATCATTTTCGATGTAAGAATTCATTTTTTGGCGAGTGGATTGAATGGAAGTCTCTACTTCTGCCATCGAAATACTTTGAATGGCATTTCTTATTATCTTAATCATGTCGTCCCTTGTAGTGGGTCTGATGGCAAAAACGAGATATTTTATTCTCCCTCACAAATAAAAATCTAGGCGTCAGGTCTGGGGACCTGGCTGGCCAATGAAATAGACTTCCACGTCCTATCCACCTGTCAGGATATGTCTGGTCTAAAAATCTCGAACGTTCAGAGAAAAATGCGTCGGGCACCTATCATGAAAAATATATCACGACGAGTTGCTAGATCTACGTCTTCTAAAAGAAGCTCATTTCTTAAAAAATTTAGATAACGTTCTCCATTAAGTTTCATTAAAAATAAAAGGCCCAATTATTTGTTCACCTAGAATTCCGCACCACACATTTATTAACCAACGACCCTGAGATTGAACCTCTCGCATCCAACGCGGTTTCGTCTCAGACCAAGAATGCATATTATGGCGATTTACAGTAAGTACCATCACTCCTAAATAAAGTCTCATCTAACCACAAAATACGTGAAAGTAATCCAGGATCTTCCTCTATCATTTGCAACATCAGCCAGTTACAATAATCCAGTCTCTGATTGAAATCGCGAGCATTTAAACTTTGATGGAGGACTATGTGATATGAATGCGACCTAAAAAAAATCAAACAAATCTATTACATTTTGTAAAAGTTCTTCAGAGCAATATATGAAAAATGTTTGTTTTAACATGTCATATATTTTCTCTACTTGCTCTAAATTGTTGATAACCCCGAGATACAACAGCATTATATAGCCATAAAACAAAAAACTTTATAACACCACCACATGAAATTACAACCCCCTTTATCCTTGAAGGTCTGGAATGACCTTGTGTGGGAGAGGGTTACACATTTAGAGACAATGGACACACACCCAATATCCGAGTATACTACGATTAATCTCTCTCACAGAAAAATCCCAGTTCCTCGACCGGGAAGCGAACCCGGGACCCCGTAGTTTCGAGGCAAGTACGTTACCTCTAGACCACGGAGCCAATATTATACCTGATTATGTTTAAAATATAAACTTTATATAATTTTTTTTTACATAAACCCACTATGTTTTTAATTATGATGAACTAATTCGTTATAAATAAATACTTACTTATGTTCTCTCAGAATATTTCGAACAGTGGTTCGACATATTCCCATGTCCATGGCTATTGCTCTAGTACTTAAATGAGGATTAAATTGCACATATGCTAATACATTTATAACATTTTCCTCGGTGAGACCTCTACGGTGTCTCTGATGCACAGGAAGTTGCACAGATCCTGTCGTACGTAACGATGTGCCAGTCGAATAAAAACTCTTTTACTGTGATGGCGTCTTTCAGGGTACTGCAACGCATAGACTCTGGCAGCAACAGTTGCATTTCTCATGCATTCGAAGTAAATCGCAAACATGTCAAATGTTATAATTTTAAGAACTAATTCCAAAACGTAAACAAATTCAATTAGAAAAGTAAATACTACACAAAATAGCAACACTGACAATTTGAATATTTTTGACATATTATGTTAATTCTTTATTGTGTCATTTTCACAGCTAACTTGTTTTCAACAGCTACTTTGCAAATTTCATCGCCAAGATCTGATAATAATTCATAATTTCAACTTTGTTTGCTAATATCTACTGTTAGAGAAATGTTATCGAGTTGCGGTTTTCACTGACATCTGAAACATTTAATTCTCTATTTTACTGTATAAAAATAAACATACGATTCCATTTAAATTTTTTAAGAAAAGCACGATATTTGTTGACATGTCAGATAACGTCCTCTAGCGGCGATGGTAATAATCAAATGAAAACACCGTAAAGCGCAGTCGATAAACTAAGAAAAGCCCTTTATAACGAAACCAAATTTGTTAAATTCCGTTAATCTAATCGGAGTAATCGACATTTAAAAACAATTTTTGTGGCATCTCCCCACCACTTTATTTTTGAGGATAGAAAAAAAATGTAAATCTAATAAGATTTGAAATTCTCCCAGAATTACGATGCATATATTTTTAATGCCACTTAATTGGGCAAAATACGGAGAAAAACCCTAATTTTCTGTTTGATCATGGCTGTTACGCTCCCTAGCGGCCATTTTAGAAACTCTTTATAGTCCAGTAAAGGTAAAAGCCATTTTACTGCCCGCTGGTCAATTTTATCATCCACGGACCATAATTACGCAATTTACGGAAATCTGGTTCAAAAAGTACACTTTAACGGCCAGTCGTAAATAAAGACTATTTAAAAAAAAAATTTTAATGTAAGCTCACACTGTGTTCTGTTGTTACAATAATGTCTTATTGCGTAGCTACGTCTAATTACGTGTAATAAGATCCTTTTAAATACAAATTCTGCGTAAAACTAAAACTGAATTATTGCTAATTAAGATGTGTCCACCAAGACTTTGTTTTGTTCATTTTCAGCAGATCTGTAAATATTAGAGAATGGACAAAATTTCAGAAGTAATAAACTTTTGTTCTCACCTTTGCGTAAAAAAATAAACTTTGTCTAAAAAAACTATAATTTCTAAATTGTATATATGTCTTTCCCTTTGTTATATCACCCTCTTGCCGTGACCCCCAGTGTATGAAAAGGCCCCGATCGGCCCCTATGAGAGAAGAGAGTGTCCCTTGTTAATATTCCCTTTGTGTCTTCTATTTTATATTTTTAGGTTGGTTTAGTTTAATTTAGGAACAAAAAAGTATATAACCCTTGCGATTGGTTAATGGACAAGGTCTAATGCCAAAAAAAGTATGTTGCAAATAAGATTAATTTTAAGTTGTAATGTAATCCTATATCGAGCAGGATTGAAACAATAAGTCCTAAGTAATTATTAATATTAACAAATGAATTCATACCACATCATTAAATAATGATTATACTAAAAAATATATTATCAAATAGAAGTTTATTTAACGAATTGACGTTTTTTTAAATAAGAAATATTTCTTAGTATTTCCATCCATAATTTGGAAAAGAATGTAGTGATAATGTTAGTGAAGAATGGTGTTTATGTACTCTCATTTGCATTCACTGCTTAAAAATAAATTGACTGATTTAAAATGTAAATTCATTAACATGAATATAATTTCATAAATCCCTTCTATGAGTCATGATTAATGGCGAATTTATTTCTCACGGGTAGATAATATTAACTTATATTTCGTTAGTAGTTTGATATTACACACAATAATTTCATGTTGATAGTCTCAAGAGAACAATTTATACCCCACAAAACTTTGCTGACGAACAAGATTTACCCAACTGTTTCATAGGTTACATATGCTAGAAACAATTCCGACTTAGAAGATAAAACTTCCAGATATATGAAGCTAAACAAATAAATAGACTATATTTCATTAAGCTAATTAAATTATTTTTTATTAGGCTCTACCAAGTTTGTACAAGACAAGAACAGTAAAAATCTAGAGATCTAATGGTTATAGTGAGGATATGATTCTTTTTTCAATTCATTGTATGGGATCAATAATAAGCATAAATAAAAAATGAAGATTCTGCGTTTTACGGTAGAACATCTCGGAAACTAAACCAAATACGGGCAATAATAAATATACATGCATACAATTCATATGTATATTCACTCACATGAATATCTCCTTTGAAAGTAGAACATTTCCAGATGCTATAAAAACTAGAAAAGTTGTTCATGTTTTCAAGGAAGGTGAACCAAATTGTTTAGAGAATTACAGGCCTTTTGGTTTTTCTAAAATATTTGAATATTCTTACTTGGAAAGATTGCTGAAATTTCTGGAAAGGTATCAGATTCTAACAAAAACTCAGCATGGATTTCGTATGGGAATGTCAACTGTTACGGCTATGCACTCGTTTTATAAGAATATTTTAAATTTACTTGAAGTTCGCCAATATCCTGTTGGGATATTTGGTGATCTCAACAGGTCTTTTGATTGTGTCGATCATGTACAATTACTGTCCAAACTAAATGGTTACGGTGTAAGAGGTCTAGCACTAAATTTCGTTGCTACTTTCAAAAGAAGAGACAATTTGTTAATGTAAAACATAACAGTCAAAATCATTTGAAAATAGGTATCTCTGAATGGTCACATTTAATAATGAGAGTTCCACAGGGTTCAGTCCATAGCCCCGTTCTGTTCTTTTTATATGTAAATGAACTAGACTTTCTTTCATCTAATACACATTTTGTCATGTACGCTGATGATACTCCTTTAATTATTTCAAAGGATGAAATTTTAAAGTCAGATTGTAATAGTTTATTTAATAACCTGAACAAACAGTTTTACAAAATTTATTATGCTTCAATGCCAGAAAAATTCGTTATAAAATTTCGTACTAGTAAAAAGTACTGTGAACCGCTAAATTTTGATATAAATAATTTTTCTACTAATGCAGAAAATGTTAAATTTTCTAGATATGCGTTTAGATAAAAACCTTAATTAGAAATTTCAACGTGAAATTATAATCTCAAAGCTTGCCTATGTTACTTTTATAATATAATACAAGAACGGTTCTCTGTGCGGAAGAATTTATCTGTTTATATTATGCACAAGTTGAAACTTGTCTAAGGTATGGTTTCTGTTTTTGGGAGATGAATTTGATCTCCGGATGGTGTACTCCTCCGTAGCTGATAGATTTTTAATCACGTTTTGAGTTCCATCTGCCATCTTCAGGTCCTGCATATTGCGGCCTCCGATTACTTGAACTAATCAATACCGAAAATTCGACTTTGAGATTGGGTAAAATCTAAATTGTGTCTGTAACTGTGATGAGGAATAACCATTATAGTTTTTTGTAGCAAATATTATACCCTACAAAACGTTTTTCTAAAGGTTTTTATTGGCACCGTACTTTGACAAACATGTGGAATATTAAGTACGAACATAAATTTATTTAACTGGTCTATGCAACATCAATTCTATCAAGCAATGTTTATAATATCAGAAATTATGTATGTTTTGTTATAATATCAGAAATTATGTATGTTTTGAAGTCTAATAAAATTATACATTTAAAAACATTTTAGTGCAAACTGTAAAGTTTAAAACTTCTAAACTAAAACAGAAGTCACCAGAAGTATTTATTGGTACTTAGTTCAATCCTCGCAGACAACAATACTTACTTTACTATTGTAGCTGGTAATAACCTTTTGTCATGGAAATGTCAATGTAAGACAATGTACATAATATGGGAAATTGCCGATGCCTAAATCAATTAAGCAATTCATGATGTTCTGTAGACTATAACCCATAGTAATATTATTAGGGTCTCAGAGAGAGAGAGAGAGAGATTTGTATAGAAATGATTTACGGTTGATTATAGAATGAGTAATTTGCAGGCACTGCAGAAAACAGTCTGTGATAGTGAGAAGACCATAGTTTAGTTATGAGAATATTTAAATAGTTCCAGAATTCTGAATTTATCCAGCCACGTATAATCGTTATAGTAGGTTAGGTCAGGAAAAGCAAAAACTCATGCCCAAAATGTCTTAAAAATCTGAACATTTTACATTTAAATTGTATAGTTAACAAGAAAATGTGTATCTGCCAGTAATATTTATGTATTATACTCCCGAGGTGCACGTGATATAACCCTCTCCCGACATAAAAAAAATATTTTGTATATTAGAGACCAATGTGTACTATTAAAAATGTTCCTCGCAATTTGGTTGACAACATTGAACAAAAAATATTCAAAATTTGCTCATTGTCATATAATAACCAGAGATCGACAAGTTATATGTGGAGTGATCTGGCGAAAGGAATCTTAAGGTGTGAAAGCAAGACAAAAAAGAAGCGAAAAAATCAAAATTAAAATTGTCAAATTTTATAATTTTAAAACGTATATATATATATATATATATATATATATATATATATATATATATATATATATATATATATATATATATATATATATATATATATATATATATATATATATATATATATATATATATAATATATATATATATATATATATATATATATATATATATATATATATATATATATATATATATATATATATATATATATATATATATATATATATATATATATATATATATACATCATTTTAACTCAGCTACACCGTGCTGATGAAGACCAATTAGTCAGAAACACGTGTCCACGGTTTGCATCTTTCTGCCATTTGCAATTTGCATTTTTTACACCTCGCTATTTTTCTTTATGCGGGCATACCCGATAATTATTAATTTTTTTACTGTTCGTAATTAAACCCGCGACGAACTCCTTCTCTGTACTTTATATATATATATATATATATATATATATATATATATATATATATATATATATATATATATATATATATATATATATATATATATATATATATATATATATATATATATATATATATATATATATATATATATATATATATATATATAAGTACAGGAAATAGCTAGACGAGGGTTAATTACGAACAGTAAAAATGATGAAATTAATCCGGGTATTCCCGCATAAAGAAAAAATTTGCAAGGTGGAAAAATGCAAAATTGCAAATGGCAGAAAAATGAATAACGTACAGGGAAACACTTACTGTTCGTAATTAACCCGCGTCTAGCTGTTTCCCGGACTTAGTCTTTTCCGGGGTCCGGATCCCACGCAGGTGGCTATAGTTGCCACGTTAAAATGATGGTGGAAGTCAGCAACTGCCGTCAGGGGTCTTTCCTTCGTCCAATTTTCTCACTACACCGTGTATGAAGACCACAACACGTGCCACGGTTTGCATCTTCCATTTGCAATTTTGCATTTTTCCACCTTGAAGACTTTTTCATGGGGAATACCTTAATTTCATACTTTCGAAACGCGTCTCTGTTTCCCTGTCTTATTTTCTGGGTCCTAGATTCGCACGCGGCGGCTATAGTCGCCACGTTGCGAAACTTGTGCCGCTCATACCAGAGACCCAGGAAAATGAATAAGTGCACTGGCCCTCTGGTGTTCCTTTTTTGTGTCTTTCCCGAGATTCGTCATCATTTTCTAGCTAATTAACCCGCGTCAGCTAGTTTCCGTGCACTTTCCCCACCAATTTATGCGACCCTGCTATTTCCTGTACTTATTCATTTTCCTGGGTCCGAGAATCCCACGCAGGTGGCTATAGTCGCCACGTTGCGAAACTTGGATGTCGCTCTCATACCAGAGTCTTCCAGGTGGAAGCCACAAGTTGCGACTGGCTGCCTGTCAGTGGTTTTCCTTTAGTGTCTTTCCTGAGTTTCGTCCATCATTTTAACTCAACTACACCGTGCTGATGAAGACCAATTAGTCAGAAACACGTGTCCACGGTTTGCATCTTTCTGCCATTTGCAATTTTGCATTTTTCCACCTTGCAAATTTTTTCTTTATGCGGGAATACCCGATTAATTTCATCATTTTTATATATATATATATATATATATATATATATATATATATATATATATATATATATATATATATATATATATATATATATATATATATATATATATATATATATATATATATATGCCCTTGGCGTAATAAATCCCCTGATTAAATTTATAAAACAGGTGTAAAACAGGTGATAAATTTCTCAGAGTTCTCCTTCATTTGATGCCAATAAAATTACGAATAGTGCTTGTATATTATTAGGTACTAGCGTGAACGACGAAATAGTTCCTTCCAAGGTATAATTTTAAGCGTAAATTTGAGTTATTGCGAAAGACTCACGCTATTGTTATCTTACACATAATTTATTATTGTCTTTTGACTTGACGAAATTCTAAGTCGATGTTTAGATTCACAGAAAATTTATATTAATTAATTTACATGAAATTTTCTTTTAAATAATTATGTACGTACTCAAAACTATTTTACTTTCATGACTACATACGATGGACTTCAGGACTTTTGATATATGTGAAAATTTGCTAAAGCGTACATCTCCACGGATTTTTAAAACGTTGTAATTTTTTTAGCTAGTCATATATCCAGTAAGAGTAATAGAATAATACTGGAATACTTCAAGCCCAACTTATTAAGAAACCAATGAAGTTGATTGGTCATTTCAAATTTGGTACCTACTTGATAAATTATGTTTGTATTTAGGCTTGCATGATCCTATCATTAATTTTAAATACATTTTAGAAGCATACAGTCAGGATAATGACTATTAAAATTATGTTTCAAGAATTACTTGAAATAATTTTTCAGCATAGGTACTCACAAACAAAACCTAAGAAGCTTGTTTTATTTATTTCATTAAATAGGGAAAATTGTTATTTAAAAATTAGCTGTTATCTGTTTTATCTGTCACTGTCACCCATCAAAAATTCAAGTAAGTTATGAACCTACAAAACTTTATACACCGTAAGTCTGTTTTAAAAACCCACCAAATTGTAAAACTACTTGACTTTATAATTTCAGAAGCATTTCAGTCATATTCCAAAAGAAAAATCAGTTCCTCCACAGAGTTTCAAAAATCGATACAAGTATGTGTTTTGGGAGCTCACACTTCTCTGGGGCGTGCAACAAGTTTCTTGTTAAAACAAAATCCTTTAATTTCGGTTTTAAAAGTACAAGGAGAACCGTCTGTGAAAAATCTGGCCATAGATTTAAATCAAATTGATACAAAATGTCATGTTCAAGGATTTGACGGCATAATTAATGTATCGAAAGCTTTAAGGGTAAGTGCATATATTTTTTAAAAAGTTCAATGCATCAATAAGGTATCTAACTTTTATAAATTTTGGCGCTTGATGTAACTAATTCAGAATGGCTGAATTTCAGAGAATTATTTCGTTTGTAACTTGCATTTAAGACAATCATGCGATTTTTTTTTGTTCGTTCAAAAAACAGAGGTATTTTATAAACATTTGAAGTAGAACTAAAAATGCTTGAAAATAGGGCTTTTTCTTAGTGTTAGTTGATACTTTTCCAATAGTGCAGGTGCTATATAGCGCAAATTGTGCAAGATTTATTGATAAATTCAAATAAGAGCTCTTTAATCTACTTGGAATAATAGCTATAAATATTATCACAAATGGTTAAAGAAAATTTAATTTTTCTAATTTGATGTTATTTACTTTGATTATGAAAAAGCTAACTCAAGGATAATATTGCATCTCCAATGCGTGGTAAAAAGCGGCTTAAAAAATATTCTTGTATGTAGATACAAATGTCTTAGTTTTAGCAATTGCCTACTTCTTTACATTGTCAACAATGTATGATTTAGGCATTAATAAATAACCATTTTTGTTAGTAAGAGAAAATACTGAGTCCGCCTTATGTTTACTTTATCCACTATATGCGACAAAAATGCACCTATACTGATTCTTAACCTATTATTGACATGAAACGAGCTCAAGAACATATAAATCGACACGAAACAGTCTATTGTATATATAGAAAAAAAAGTTGTGATAAAATTTCAACACATGTAGCCATTTTGAATTGTAACCGTTATCTTGGATTCTCATCACTTTAGACGATTCCTCCACATTTTATTTTCATTGTATGAACTATATTCTTACCAATGGTGATATTCTTATCAGAATTTGCAGTTATTTTTTTTAATAATTTCTGTTGTGTAGCACTTCCACTACAAGAATTATTTAGATTTTAAAGCAGTAGAGTTATTTAACGATTAAGGATTATGGCAGTTTCTCAAAATGTAGAACTAAGGATATCTCTTTGCATTGATTTGATTAGAAGGGTTACCTTCTGATCAAATGCAATTGTTTTTATAAAAAATACTAGTAAGACATTCGCACAAAGACAAAATTAAATACAGTGGCGGCAATAGCAGTCATTTTTAGTCGATTAAAGGCTGTGTGACGTTTGTATAATTCACTGGCCTCATAAATTTAAAAATATATATAAAATTATTACTAAAAATGGTTTATTAGATATAGTACATTCTATAAATTATGAAAATCCTGTATTACCAGCAAATCTATAATTTTAATATTTATTTTTATTAGCTTATTTTATGTCGATTCAAAACCTTCCTATTAAGTTTGTAGTTTTGATAATGGCATGCAGATGTCAGGCACTTTTCGCAAGTTGTCTATTAATTCAACTTACAAACAAGCACAACTGAGGTCGACTATCCACGTAGAACAACATTCTGCCAGTGGATTTTGATTAAATGCTCTTTGACAAAAAAATTCTCTAACGAATTCTTAATTTCATCTCAGTAGTTATGTTAATTTTCATAATATGAAAATTTGGAGTGCTGAAAACCCAAAAATTTTTATGACCAAGCACCACTTCATCCACAGAAAGTTAATTTGGTGTGTCATTAATAAATAGTAAGAGAGGAATTATTTAGTCCATTTTTATTGTAACACTAACTGGACAGAAATATCGTGGAGTAATTTTAATCCCTTTCATTAATTAACTATCTGCTTGATGCCAATGAGATGGCTTTTGGTTAATACTTATAATTATTAGCACTGTGTTGTCTTCCTCGCACTCATCAAATGTAAATACCAGAATTGAATTTTACTCAGTCTTTATACATATATTTAGAGATTTTACCCAGTCACTTCATTTTAACGAATGCTTATATTTTTAGAATAAGCAGGTGATAGTAAATTAAATGACTCCAACTATGTGATATTTCTACTATTATATGTACAATGATTCCTCTGAAATCGCAGACAATTCTGCAACAAAGGGGATGAAAGAGAAATAAAACATAGATAGATTGATCCCATATGAGTAATTATTCATGATAAAGGAAACAGAAAAATTCTCATAAAATTCCTTTATTAATGTGACCGGTTTCGTGAACAAATTAATTACTTCACATCATCAAAAAAAAAAAAATTCCTGTGTCTGATGATGTGAAGTAATTAATTTGTTCACGAAACCGGTCACATTAATAAAGGAATTTTATGAGAATTTTTCTGTTTCCTTTATCAAGAAATAAAACATTATTTCACACATTTCAAATAGACACGAGGATGTGTGCCAACTAGATCGGATTCTCATTTTTATAGGAAATCCTCTAATACAAAATGAGATGATACAATGACGCCGAAAATATTCTAGAATGACATAGGGTATAAATTGATTTTTAATTACAAAATGAAAATAAAATTTAGAAACGTCAATAATTTGATTATACTAGACTCTTCAAATTTGAAAATCATATTAACAATTACGTCACTTAAATTAAGACTACAATGTTCCATGCAGTATTAATGTTAACATGAAAATTAACTGGACTATCTCAGGAAATGTTTACCCGGAGCACGAAGTTGGGGAGAGCAATTTGATTGCGTGGGTTGCGTTAAGGATTCAAGGATTCCCAAAGGATAAATTCAATAACGATGGACCAATGGTTTGGCAAAACGACACAGTCTGCAGTAATGACGTCACATGATATGTTACGCTACAGATTCATTGACTATTTGATATCAGAGGTGCTAGGGGTTTAGGGGAAGAAACAAACTACGTAAAATGGCTCCTAAAGAGTAATATCTGGAAAAACAAGAAATCAACTTTATTTTTATTTTCAATTGCAATCTAAACATAATTTCCGAGGCGAATAAATAAAATCTGGAGTTTTCCAGAGGCGGCTTTGAAACTATTTACTAGGATTAAACATTTTAAATGTTCTCAAAAAGTTGATTGAAGATGGCGTTACTTTGTGAAAATCTATTTTGAAATTGAGTAATAATTACAACACACTTTATTTTGTTAATTTTACGACTAGTTTCATTATATTTGGATATTGTCAAGTAATGTATACAGACTTATTCTTTAGATATAAACTGAAGAGTAATTAAGTTTATGGTTGATTTCCATGATGTTACAGATGTTATATCTTAAAAGCAAATAGGGTGTTTGGCGAGACAGTAAATTTATATTTTGGGTTGAATTTTTATTATCTTAACAGCAATAAGTTTACTAATCTAAATTTAATAACGCGGAATTGTTTAAATCTATCTGATAATTTAATATGTTATAATTTTTATTTTTGTTTAATTTACTTATTTCTAAAGCTTCTAACAAGTTAATCTTTTCACATTTTTCACAAATATGTAACATTACTGACATTTGGTTATTAGTTATGTTATGGTATGAGTCTATAAATTGTTTATAAAAGTTGGAGTGTTGTTTTGTGTGTGACTATGTATCTTACACACAAAATATTTTGCCAATGAAATGAAAATTTAGAATATTTATGTCACACAGAAGTTAATAAACGAAGACTTACACGTATGAATTGCGAGGCTCCAAAATTATGTGGTGTGGTAAAATTACACAAAGAAAACAAGTCCGTCATGCCTGTAGGATCATGTTTAACCACCATCTGCCAGCAGGTAATCAAAGAGACGATATGAGTACCATACTTTTTCTCTTTTGACATTTTTGGTATGGCGGCCGGTTACGGAGGGGGGGGCAATTTTTTTAATCGAATGGTTACCGATATTTGTCCACGTAGGTAGTTAGTGTATGTACTCCATATACCCCAATTACGCTGACAGACAAAACTTCCCGTCGACGCGTGGTAACCCGAAATTGAAAAAAAAAATTAGTCACCGGATCAAACCTAGCGCAAAATGTTTGTTTTTGTGTACAGTACTGTACTATAGTGGCAGATATTTCTATCGGTTGGTTTTTTGAGCAATTTTCCATCAAAGTGGCGAAAAATCGACCAAAATTTGAAATGTTGGTAAATAATAGCTAAAATTTAAAAAAACATCTGCTCAGCCAGCTTATGGTTCACACGGCACTAAAAAACCCTAACCTTGGCTGACAGACATTTTTGCCAAATTTAATCCCCAAACTATCTCTGCAAGGGTTAAAAAAGCTCACATTTTTCGTATTTTCTACAGTAATAACAATAACATATCCAAAGGACGTTTTTTTAATAATTATAAGAAAAAAGTACAAACAAGAAAAACTGAAATTTTTTTAAAACATTTTAAGGGGCGGTTTTGAGGGGGGGTTTAAATTTGGCAAAAATGTCTGCCAGCCAAGGTTAGAGTTTTTAGTACCTTGTGAGCCAGCTGGCTGGTCAGACGTTTTTTTTAATTTCAACTATTTTTTTATCAACATTTAAAATTTTGATCCATTTTTCGCCATTTGATGACAAATTGCTCAAAAACCGAACGATAGAAATGTCTGCCACTATAGTAAGGTACTCTACATACCAAAATAAACATTTTGCGCTAGGTTTGATCCAGTAATTTCCGGTTACCGCGCGCTGTCCAGAAGTGTTGGGGTATGTGGAATACATATCTAACTACCTATGCGGACAAATGTCGGTAACCATTCGATTAAAAAAAAAAAGTTCCCCCCACTGTATTCGGCCGCTATACCAAAAATTTCAAAAGTGAAAAAGTGTGGTACTCATTTGGCCTCTTTGATTACCGACTGACAGACGATAACCTTTCATCGTCGAATTTGCACGCCATTGCTTAGACTACACTGACACGTAAATTATCTGAACTACTTAATAACGAATTAATAAAATCTATCACAAAATTTAAACCAAAAAGCACACTAATTATTTCTCTAGACAACCAAAAAATTAAACATGTTTAATACCAACCCTAACTCCATAAAATTAGTATCCTTTGATTTCCCTAATAGCCTCTTTACCGAATATTTATATAATTTCAAATTTACTAAATAAATGCAAAATTATTCCAAATTTGCAAAGCAAAATTCTGCCGACTGATGTTTAAAAAGAATTATTTTCAATTTAACGATGAAATTTTCATACAAAACTCGGACGGGTTCCATACTTAGGCCCCTATTATACGATGTATATACATGGATAATCTCGAAAGTTTTATTAAATGTTATTTAAATTTTACTAGTAAAAAAACATATTATCTTCTGGTATAGATATGTTGACGATATTCGAATAGGTTTTAAAGGGACAGACTGACAGTTAAACAACTTAAAAATTTTATCAATAAAATACATAATAATATGCATTTTACAATAGAAATAGAAATCGAAGATAAATCAATAAACTTCTTGACAACTATAAAAAAACAAACCTCATCCTTTTGTGACAATATTTACCACAAACCAGCAACTATTTCTTTTAATTCCCACACTCTCTCTCATAAATTAGCTGCATATGACTCAATGATGCATCGAGCTTTCGACATTCTCTTATCCGAAACATATTTAATAAAAAAATAGACACAATAAGATTTATAGCATATAATAACGGGTACCTTCAAAATACAATAAATAAATTCATGTTCAAAAAACAAAATAACATTCTTTTAAAGATGATACCACAATTATAACTTGAAAAAGGACAATACATATGTTTCAATAACATATGATGTCCATCTCTCTCATTGGAATAGTAATATCTTTTAAAATTTTAATATAAAAACATCATTTAGTTCGAACAAAAAGGTAGGTAGATAGGTGTAACGCAAAAGAAAGACAGAAATGTATGAATAGTGTAGGGTATATTGGTTAGATTACCCAGAATGTAATGCAGCATATATAGGTCAAACATTTCATATAAAATGTAGAGAGCATATTCACACACCTTTTTATAAATATTTAACATATTCAGGCCATACCATAATTAATAATCATATACCAAAAATAATACATATGTGTGAAAAAAATAAAATGCTTAACTTACTAGAAGCTTTGGAAAAAAACAAGTTAAAAAAATATAAAAATACATAACATCTGTATGTCTCACCCACTTAACGTAATTGTCCATTTCGCAAAAAGGAAATCCACTTCGTAAACTGGAGCCAGATCGTGTAATCACAGTTTTTTTTTGTCACAAACTGAACACTTTTTTTATTCAGTTCGTGAAATGGAAAAGCTATTTATGTTTACAAAAATAAACAAATAATATAGACTTGTTGTAGGGTGCTGATATTGTATTATTCTTGGGTAAAGAGAAATTAAAAGAAGAAACATCTGTAGTGGACAGGGTAATGGCAGAAGGAAAAAGAGTCTATGATTTAGCAAAAGAATGTACTATATATGCACCTAGGTCTATTATTATTGTAAGCGCTCCACCGGTATCAGTGTTAACCCCATTGGTGGAAGGAGTTTTTAAAGGGACTAACTGGTATCATCCTGGAAGGATTATTGGGTCTGCTGCTATAGCACAGGTACACAGTATGGAATATTATTTATTATCTAAAAGTTGTTAAAATCTGTGTTAATTTATTTATTTTAGATAAAAGCAAACACCTTAATGGGACGTGACCAAGATCTGGATCCTAAGATATGCAATGTGCCTATAATAGGAGGCCCCGATATAGATCTTGCGGTGCCATTATTTAGCAGAGCATCTCCAATAGATATAATCGACAGGTGAAAGGAATAATAATTTAATTATTCAATAAAAACCACATAAGTAACTTTCGCAATGTAAAAGGTGTGGCGGCCATTTACCAGATGTGTTGTTCCGTACATAACTCCCAAATGTCTACATTATACCTCAATAAATATTTCAATACTTTGCTACAGAAAACCAGGTTTTACTGAACCTCGAAATATTGCGTTCTTATTGAAACACCCTTTATAAGGTAATTCAGAAAACATAATCACACCCTGTTTTGCGAGATCAATTACAGATGATGAGGTGCTGTAAAAACCGATGGAGTCAGCACTTCAGTTGAGCTAGATTTCATATGTGGGCAAAACTATTTCACTATAATTCTAAACGCCTCAGCATTTTTACCAAATATTTTTACCGTACAATAATGGGTGATATGTCATTGAAGAGGTCTTTAAATGTTATATTGATCCCGAAAAAAATGTTTCGAAAATATTAAGCGGTTCCAATTATATGTTCAAAAACGTATAATTGCAAATCTAGAAATTTTAGGATTAAGATTAAGAAATTGTCGGCTCAGTGGCTCAATGATTATGCGCTAGGCTTGAGACAAAAGGGTTCCGGGTTCGATGTCTGGCTAGGGTATGGATCTATAGTGGTGTTTTTAAAATGCCGAGACAGTAGCGCAGTTGGCTAGAACGTTATTTTGTGGCAGAACAGTTCTAGTGTCAGCTGCGGCATCTAGCAAATATCGAAGGGAATGGGTGTTGTGTGTGTCTGTCCTAGTCGAGTGGTGGAATAGCAATGTGTTAAACTCCACCAGGACATTAATATAAATAAGAAGTTTAAAGAGAAAAGTAAGTTCTGTTTTTATTAATGGCGCATAAGAATTTTGTATTAAGGAGTAAAAAAAATGGAATTTTGCGGTAATTTTAGTTTAGTTATTTGTATCTTTTTTCCCTGCCACTGGTATTTTTCTATAATAAAAGCGAAAAATACCATAATTTGACAATCAGATGCAATAATGTAGCGTTTAGCAGTTGGTAATATTGCCACCGGTCGCCGTTGGATTCCCCTTTTCATTATTTCATTTCGCTTTGAACACTCGAGGGACAGAAACTGGGATTAAAAACTGAAATAAAATACAAAAAATTAAATCAAATGCTTTTAATTTAATTTTGTTAAAAACGTTCAGCCAATTTTCAATGCACTTCTATCCTATCCACTTGTGCTGGTAGGTATCGGTATTTTCACGAAATTTGTTCGACACAACTGGAGTCGTCAATAGAGTTCGGGCTAATAATCAACAGATGCTATATCTGCTTCTCTTCACCGACGAGGTCAACTTTTCAAGAAATGCTATCATGAATTTTATAAAAATAATGTATGGGCCGAAGAGAATCTACATGAAACAGTAGAGACAAAATTTCAATTACAGTATTCGGTTAACATATGAGCTGGAATTGTTGCAAATTGTCTCATCCGAAAATGCTTTTTACCAGCAAGATTCATCGACGCATCATTAGTTTTTCCTGGAAAAGGAACTGCCTGATATATTGAGAGATCTATCGGTAATGAGCAGAGCCATATGATTCATGCAGGTGGTGCACCCACATACTTTTCTTCATTCTGACTGGTCAATTTCTGGACGTGGCATATCCTGGTTGTTGGATTGGTCGAGGAGAGCCACTGTTATGGCCACTCGATCGCCAGATTTTAATCTTCTGCATTTTTTGTGGGAATTTAAAACCAAATTTGAAATGTTACGGTTTATTATTTCCAACATTTTTAAAGTCTGCGTGAACAGGCATATTTTCTAATCTGATTGAATTCATAACTACAAATTGAATTAAAATAACGTTGAATTGTATTTAAACTAGTATGTATTTTTTAGATCCGCCAGAAGATTATTGGCAAGGTTCAGAGGAGTTAAGGAAATTAATTTTCCTGAGATAATAAGCCGACCAAATTATGTTGAAAACTATGATATGAGCGAGGCTTTTGCTCTAAATAATATGATTACAACCATTGGATTGGGAATTTGTGGAGATGAAAAAGCATATTACTGTGCATACGTCCGAGCAAATTTAGTAAATGCTTGCCGGTATGTAGGTTTATTATTTTTAAAAACAATAATTACGTTATCATAAACTTGCTATTCTCAAATTATTTAAAAAAATGTGATTACCATGGACTATTCTGACGTCATATAATTATGCAAGCTACATACTACTATCATGGCGACATTTTTGGGGGTTTTACACAGCGTACAATTTTATTTTAATTCTCTCTTGGAGGAATTATTTAAGAACTTTCAATAACTAATTTACATGTTTGATTATGTACAATGTTCAACTCTATTACTGATTTAATAAATTAATATTAAAAACAGATTTAGTATCCTCCAATAGGTATTACGATCAGTGAAAATCAAATTGCACGTGTCAACTAGTTTTTGGCTAACCTCAAGTCCTTGACATAGTTTATAATCTCTTTTCATTTTATAAATAACTTTGATTGTGTTTGGATTGTTGGAATATAATATTCTACAGGTAGGTAATTAATAATGTTTTTAGCCTTACTGATTTTTTGATTTAAAATGATTTCGAGTTCACTGTTTTATCAGTGTATCAATATACCTATAAAAAAAACGTAAACACCGGTTGTATAAGGGACACATTTGACTTCTGCAAAGAAAGTAAAATCATACGAAAGGGAGAACGTTCTTCTTTTAATTTGGTATCCTTTGGAAAATTAAACATTATACATCTACTTTTATTAGTATGATCACGCTCTGGAGCAAATCATAAAGCCATGGTTCAAAGTAAACACAAAAACGTATTTTTTAATCGATAATACAACATTTGAACTTGAATATGCGAAAGTTAAGTTATAAAATGTGACACAAACAAGTTGAAAAGATGAAGTTAGCAGCAATATCAACTTTTGACTTTACTCCCATTGGAGGATATTTCATCCGTATTTAATATTAGTTAATTATATTAATAATAAAAGTTTCTGTAATGCGTTATAATTGCATATATTTTCACATTCTTTTTTATCTGGTAAATGGTAATTGACTCTTCTTCAATATTTCTCACAAGAGAGAAATAATATAAAATTCTACGCTGCTTCCAATCCGCGAAAATGTCGCCTTTATAGACATTTGCATTAAGGATCAAGTTCTAGTATGATGTGTAGGCAAACAATCTGTCATGACAGTAATACGTAGGTTGCATAATTATTTGCCGTCATACTAAAAGAGTTTATTATAAAAATATTGATGATAGCATAGTTAAAAAAGTAGCAAGCATTAACATAAAAAAATTAGAGTATATTCATGGATGACAAATAATTTTTACTAAATCTCCCTAAATCTCAGAAAAATTAGGCCAGTGCAGAATATTTAGTTCATTTCATGTATATACTATGAATTATATTATGTCCTTGGGTTGACGTGAGGAAAAATTTTAATTTAACGAACCAAAAGTATAATATAAAATTCTTGAATTTTTTTTTATCTATAATCTGCATAAAACGTACAAAAAATTTACTTAACATCTATCAATTTTGATTTAAAAGACACTGTATTACCATTAAACTTTTAATAATCAAGCTTTTATAATCAAATTAAGCAATAATTATCAATTCTTTAAAATAAAAAAAGTGTTCTCTTGTAAACGCAACCTGGCACATATTGTATACAGTGTGTCCACAGATGGGGTTGCCAAGAGGAAAAACTTCATTATTTAATCATTTACGAAAGAAATTCAATCTATACAATAAACTTTGCTTCTCTTAAAATCTTTAAATAACTATTCAGATTTAAGTGTATATACAGGATGTCCACGGGTGAAGTAAACATTTCTATGTTTAGTGAGATGCGAAAAAAGTTACTCTATTAAAAATTGTGCATCTCTTAAAGACTCCAACTATTCATAAAAATGTATAATTAATTAAAGGGTGTCCCATGGCAGGTCTAAAGAATTTAGTTTCTCTCGAATTCCTATGAATAGCTTTTAAAATATTTATTTGTGTATCTCATGGCACAGGCTACCAGGGTCATCAATAAGAACAATTTTTATAAGGATAGGAAAGATTATTTAATAAAATTACTGCCAAATTTATGAACTGTATTATTAATGATAATACAAATGGGTTAACGATAATACTACAAAAAATAGACAATGATAAATGAACTTAATTTACTGATAATAAAAATAAATAATGAACAACTCATTTGTTTCATTCCACCTAGTATTAGGACAATATTCCACTAAGCTGCTAGCCGCACGAAACTAACCGCGCGCGACTCCTATTTACATGGAGTTTGCATTAACAAGACCCACTGACGCTGCCGCGACTCGCATTATTTTGGAGTTATCAAGAGATGCACATTTTTAAATAAAGTAACTTTTTTTCGTAATTCACTAAACGTAAATATGTTTACTTCACCCATGGACACACTGTATATAAACTTAAATCTGGATAGTTATTTAAGGATTTTAAGAGAAGCACAATTTATATATAGATTAACTTTTTTCGTAAACGATTAAATAAAGAAGTTTTTCCTCCTGGCAACCCCATCCGCGGGCACACTGTATATACACAATTATTTTCGAAGTTATTATGTCAGTTTGTTTAGATGAAATGTCGTTTCATTGTATATTATGAATACTTTTCCGCAATATTTATCAAATTTCTGATTTTACGTTTCAGTTCATTTTCCTACATAACAATCTTTGTGTCCATTGAACCTAATATTGACGGTATAGGGAGTTCATTCAGCTAATAGTTAATCATGTTTACATTGGCACGGTTTTAGACATTATCACTATATTTTCATTCTCATCAAAATGTAGTCAGTTCTTTGTTAAGTGGAACATTAATGCTTTTATTGTTATACTTTATATAAGGGTATTTGATCAATATTTGAGAAACATAATAGTTGATGTACACAGAGTGTTCCTTATTTCAATGTAATTTTACACCAGTAAGCACTGTTTTTGCAATGCTTAGATACCTTGAACTAGAAAATAACAGCCAAAGAAACAAAACAAATGCCTCGACAATTATCTTCAAGTTAGAGTTAGTGAAATTTCAAACACTAACTCAAAGACAAACCAAAAATGTTTACTTAAAGATATTAACAGCTACATAGTACTTTAACTAGAGCATAATATCAAAGGAACATTCCATCCTTCTGGTTAGAGTTAATATTTATTGCGACCAAGATCTCATGACCAGTGAAAAATGGCAATAAATTGCAGTTACTCATGTAGAAGCCTCTAAAATTTCTAAACAGAAATTATGAAAGACTAAAACTTTATTAGTCTTTCTCCAAAGATAAAAAAATTTTGCTTTTTGAGGAATAGAAAGTCAACGAGCTGTGGTGTCAAAACATGTAGTATACATACAATTTAAAACCAAAGACTCCGAATATTTTAATAATTAAGGTTAACCCGTCTCCGCGTCTATAAATAAAAATCGTTCAATAATAGTCCTGTCGATAGCATAAGTTCTATAGTTTAAGATTAATACATCCTCTATAGATAAGATAGATGTTTTATTTATTCTTTTATATCATAGGTGTAGAAAATGTCAGAAATGCAATATAAAATTTGTTAATAGTTAAACATCTATCATAAAAATATAAATATATAAAAATTTAGAATATAAAATTGCAAATACAAATACATGGAATTAAAATCCCAAATACGTAAACACAAACATGTATAAATTAAATATTCACAAAATTTTATTTTAATCAGCATACTATTTTTGTATTTAAATTGAAAAACCCTGTATAATCATATAATTAGTAACATGGTACAAAGAAATGAAACGTAATTAGAGTGACCTTATTTTCTATTGTCATGTACACCTTTTGTTTCATTTCCCGACAGCCATCTGGTAACGACAGTTCAATTTTCTCGAGGAGGTATTGTACACAACTTTGGCTTGCCTCAGTTGACAAAACTAGAGTTAAAAATGTTTGAAAAAGCCACGCTGGATATAGGAAAAAGAGAACAAATGGCACAAGAGTTTTTAGAAATCGCAGAAAGTGGAAAACCCACCGTACCTCCATTTAAGCTGAAAGACCTCGAGATAAAGAAAATGTTGCAACAAAAAGTTGTTCGAGCGTAAAATCAGAAAGTTTAAAAATGAATATGACACTTGTAAATTCCTAAATAATCCTCTCTATATAAGATTATGTTAACTATACTAAATAAACAGCATATAATGTTTTAATAAACCCATTTGAAATATGTCTGTATTTTAATTTCTCTTGCAAAAGTAGTTTTAATATAAGGGATTTAATTTTTTTGTTAGCATTTAGTTTTATGAACAAATAGTTGTATTTAACTAAAGACAATGAATAAATAGAGTCAATATTCTATAGCTCCTCCAAAATTCTAAGATTTCTGGTCCATACAACATACGATTCAGTTTCAAAAGCTGGTCATTATTATCTGAACAAAATATCAATTCATAAAAATGTTTATACTAAATTATATTAGTATATTTAGCAAGTCATTTGCGGATAAGGTGAAATATCTAGGAATCACTCTAGATAGATCTCTTAATTGGAACTCCCATCTGGTAAAGGTAATCCATAAAGCAAAGCTGTCCTTATGGACATGCCGTCGTATTTGTGGCAAATCCTGGCATGGGTCCCCAACAAATTATATCACGGTCATCCGACCAATCATAACATACATATGCATTGTTTGGTGGCCGAAAGGATCACAATGGACGATCAAAGCCAAACTCTCTGGATTGCAGAGATTAACATGCATGATCGTAACGGGAGCAATCAGCACCACACCATCAGCTGCAATGGAAATCCTCCTGGATTTACCTCCTCTTCATATATATTTGGAGAGAGAGGCCAGGTGGGTAATCTACAGATTGCAATAAACGGCTATTAATATGCCGCAGACTAGTATCATGGAGCGGAACAGGTTGCTGGATGACATAATCACAGCATCCTGGGAATGCCCTCGGATACTATGCTTACCATGACCAACTACGAGCTAACCTTCAACATCCATTCTCCGGAAAGAGATGAGTGGGATCGGAATATAGCCGATCTACTGAGGGAAGACAGTTGCTGGTTTACAGACGGCTCCGAAACTCCTGATGAAACAGGAGCCGGAGTATATAGCTACAGACCAAGGGTGAGGATATCCTCAAGGCTAGGTACTCACGCAACTGTTTTTGAGACTGAGGTTCATGCCATTGAACTGTGTGGGCGAAGGCTGATTACACGCAGATCGATAAAAATATTCTCAGATAGCCAAGCAGCTATAAAAGCTCTTGACTTCTACCGGTTAACATCAAAAAGGCATAGAATTGTCAGAAGGCTCTAAATCGTTTGAGCAAAAACAAAAAAGTGACTCTGGTCTGGATACCCGGCCACTCTGGTATGGAAGGTAACGAAATAGCTGACTCCTTGGCCAGAGAAGTAGCGGGATCACGAATTATCAGACCAGAGCCGATACTTGGCATATCGTCAAGTACTGCTAAGATGGCTATCTTAACCTGGGCTGAAAGGAAAACTCTCCAGTATTGGCAAGAGTTACCAGGATTAGTTCATTCGAAGGCATTTATAAAATACCCTTTGAAATCAAGAGCTAAAAAAACTTTTAAAGTTAAATAGGGTAAACCTGAAAACTATAACAGGTCTATATACCGGGCACAGCCGACTAAACTTTCATCTGTATAAACTCGGACTTGAGGATAACGCCGAGTGCCGTCTATGCCTGGAGGATGATGAGAAGGCAGACCATATCTTATGCACCTGTCCCGCTGTGGAGAGGATCTGAATCTCAATATTTGGCAAAAGGGCAACTGCTGCCAGAGGATTCTCACCCAATAAAGTTATCAGTTTCATTAAGAGACTGAACTTATTGGGTGAAATATAACTAGGAGTGAGCCACAATAGGCCAACTGATGGCCACAATGGAGGGTTCACAGGTTCACAACAAACCTAACCTAACCTAATACGTGATATACAAATATTCTTTTCGTAAAACATTTGGTGACAATTACTTAACTGTACATGTCCGATCACTTCCTTGTAGCCAAAGAACACTAGCTTGCCATTTATGACATACTAAATACACTACTACCGTATTCTGGACGGCGAACAACGTTGAAATGTGGACAAATGTAGTTAACTGCTTGTCAATTGGGAACGCTAAATGTGCTGCAACCCGTAAAATATATCACATTCTGAACCTAGTCTTTCCATCAAGATATGGCGCGTTGTATTATCTGTGGAGTTAATTGACAAGAACTTCAACGAATGTTGGTAAAACAATCCATTGCGATGTCATATCAAGTGGATATCCGGCCAAGTTAACATAGTAAATTAACCCCGAGTTAAGGCCTACGTCGCAAATTTGAAATTGAATGTCTAGTTTTATAAATGTGGTTCTTATCCTCTAAGAACTTGTAAATGGGTGCAACTATGGTTATAACTAGTAATGGGAGTAATTGAGATATTTCAATAATCGATTATTATTAGTCGAGATATTTTAATAATCGACTAATATTAATACTCCTGAAGTGGGTTTGAAACCTTTGATATGAAGATAACACTGACGTAGTTTTCCACAAAACACCAAAACACCATATACTGTACTCAACGCGCGTTTCGCAAAACAAAGTTGGCACTAAGTGTGTACAGCTGCCGCAATATATAGGTTGCTAGGTCATTTATGATTTGAAAGAAAACATGTGTCCTTTCACACTTCTGTAACGAATAAAATCTAAATATAGGCAATAAATTATTTCCCTCAAGTAAATAGTTCAGCAGTCAAGCTGCGAAAACAATTATTTCAAATTTCAGATTGGAAACCTTTATGTTGCGGCAGCTATAGCTGTAAAAAATGCTACATTCCGCCAATTATTGTATCTAGTTTGCTAAATCAAATCTATGGGTTTGCTACACTCAGGTGTTGCAACTAATTACCTACTTTGTACTTTATCGTGTTCATCGATCGAGGATTCCAACTTTGAAACCGAGCGAATAATCGAAACGTACGCCGCTGCATTCATCGTGCAATAATTGTGTACAACTAATTTCCTTAACTACTAATATTAGTACTACTAATTTTTAGAAATCATAATCGATTATCTCGAGACATATAAATAATCGACTAATTCGATTATCATATCTCGATTATTCATATATTGAGAATATGGCTCCGGAAGATGTGAAACATTAATTCATTGTTTTTTACTCAAGAACATCAACTATAATACACCTAGAGCATTGATAATACCGAGATAATTTTGTCATAGAGACTGCTGAAAGCGTGCTTGCTCTACGACAAAATTTTGAATATTTATCAATGTTCGAGGTGTATTCGGTAAGATAATTTTTTATTACTTTTTGTTATTTTTAACCAATTAACACGGCATTTAAGTCAATGTTTTATTTATTAAAACTGCAGTTACTGAACGTATAATTATTAAAGTTATAAGTTGAAGCGGAACTTGATGTAGTTGATGTATTGTTGGTTCCTACTTCAGATGTATTTCCTCGCATACTGTTGATTATTTCATCATGGGGATCTTAATCAATGGTTAGATAGGGCTTTATGGAACCAGAGTTATTGTGACCCGTAATTTTTATTAGTTGCTGCCCTGGGACCCCTCTTTTCGCCAAATAACTCACTGCGGTTGAGCGATTAGAATGATTAGTTATCTTTTTATTTTTGGTATCCAATCCAATTGCTTGTGCTGATGATTTAGTCCACCTGTTATTCGTATTCCTGCCTATAGGCATATTGTCAAACCAGGAATCATTTTTAGATTTCTGGAAGCGATTTGGTCTTAAGAAAAGACGATTGTTAGTAATATTTTTACCTCGTTTAGATAACAACTTATAGAACAATCTAACAGGACATACATTTTGGTTTTCAATATTTGGCACAAGCCATGTATTACTTGTACAATTCTTTGACCTCCCTTGGCAAATTTTGCTGAAAATTGGATTGTATTCAATTCGATTGGTCTGCCTTCCATGATTATTTTTCTCGATACTAAAATAATGTATTAGACAAGCAGTAGCTTCTCCACGCGGCGCCAAGCTAACTCAACAGCTACAATATGGTAAAAATTTTGTTGTAAACCTTCTGGAGTGTTCATCCCGTAATTTAATGATTTCATTCAAATCGTTTAAACTTAGAGGCACTGAACTACAGTTTTGTTTGTTTACATCTATTTGTAGTCGTTAGCGCGTAGCATCTTGCATCACGAGGATTTTTGAATATAACACTAGTAAACGGATCAAACACTATTTTGTAGTCATTGAAATATTTTTCTTATAGTAGCTTACTTGTAACATTCCAAATAGTCTTAACAGTTCCTTCTTTATATTCTGTTCCATCAATTTTTCTCATGTTCACTGCATAATTTTTAATATCAAAGCCAGTTCATTCAAACTACGTTCTCCATTCAATTCGTATTTTCTGATCGAACAAAATTCTAAAAACATTTTCCACGTATATTTTTTACTTTTAATAGTGTTTTTGGGTGTATTTTCTATATTAATTGAATTGTTTGAAACATTACCAAATCTTTGTGACATTTTTTCTAAATTGATTTTCAATTTGACATTTGTTGAATTTCAATCTGACATTTCAACATATCAATTGTGCCTTGGCTGATAACATCACATGTATTGTATGCGTGTTATCCCTGTAATGTTTTACTGATTGGATGAATTTTGACACATGACTTGAAATGCAAAATTTTGATTGGTTAATACATTTGGTAAAAAATTATCACTAAAATATTTTTTGCCCTTCAGATATGTAATTTTGGAAAAATTGTATGAATAAAACTGACAATGAGTGATATTTATAGTTAAAAGTAGTATATTTTATGATAAATGATAAACTTTAATCAGTCGATCCCGATTGAGCCCAGTACGGCAATACATGAAACCATGACACGTCGATTGGCAAATACATTTAACAACAGTACAAATATCCATTGCTACGGAAAAGTTTTAAATTCGTTTGATATTATTTGTGGAATTTTTGGCGACCACGTAATCTATAAATTTGATTAAGGTCCTGGGGCACTTTATATTGACAAGCTTAGTTAGGCGTGTAGATTGTTTTAATTCGGTGTGTTATTAATTAACCGAAACCAGAAAAACTATAACCGAAAAATGTGTCAAATATCTTTTACTCTTGGAACTACTCATTCACATTTATGTTTTATATTGCATATTATTATAATGATGAAAACATGATAAACATGGCAATAATTCCAGATGCATTTTTAAAACCTATACATGTTGGTTTAGTTCTTGGACAAAATGTGTTTAAAACATTTAGAACAAAGAATATTCTGATGAATTGATATTAGAAGTTAATCATATTTTACACAGTATATGGATTACAGATGTGCAGGATGATCATTTTAAGTGACTCACTCGATTTCATTGCTTGATTGTTAATCAATAAAAAAATTCCAAAATTGCACATAAGTATTTTTTCTGAGAATTCAGAGTTCGAAAAAAAAAAATAGTTGAACGTCAAATACAGAAGATATTAAATATGATTTGAACGAAACAAATACTCAGCGGGTAAGTACCCTGACCTGCATTGGATTATAACGTCAAATTATGATAGATCGGTAGTAGAATGTCCCATGTCTATTTCTGCATTGATATATAGGGTATTATTTTTTTTAATTTTTTAGGCCACAACTATTTTATTTTAATTTCAATTTTTTTTTTCGCATTCGGATTTTGCTTAACTCATATACTGGTTGAACTCTGAGTGGATAATATTTTTTATTTATGGGTTATTTTCGTCACAGTAGATTTTCTCGTAACACAATTTCTTGATTATTCTCTAACTGCAGAGTGAAAGTTGTCTTGAACTGAGAAAAACACATAGACCTGAACGGCTTCACTTACCGACGATCGTCCGAATTTAGGTAATGGTCTGGCTATATTCCCTAAATTTAGATACAATTCGGCTAACCATAGGATGGGAAATTGGTGGATGATCAGGATACGTTTCGTTAGATAAATTTACTATCTACTACTGAGTACGCATCATGTCCCTGAAACCAGACATTGTCAGTAACTTTTTGATTTAATTAGGTGCACCATTTTTTAGTTTTCGCTACATTTAAAGAATGAAACCAGTTAACTGTATCACATTGAAACAGCCTAATGTACTATTTAAAAACGTGGAACCCACAGAAAGTTACTTATTGAGGTTAACTAGCGTATGGATAAAAATAACCAGCAAACGTCAAAAGAGACCTTGAGAGCCCTCCGTTGCTACATCTTTAGCGCCAAACTATAACGAAGAACTCTCAGGGTCTATTGGGCCTGCTTAGCGTTGCAATAAAAACAACCAATAAACATCGAAATAGATCCTGAGAAATCTCCATTATATCTGTGACACTCTACGATGAGCACTAAATGTGTAACGGAGGGTTCTTAGGGTCTATTGGGGTTCAAGAACGTTTGAATAAAAACAACCAGACAATATCTAAATAGAACTTAAGCACCCACAGTTACATCTTTGACGCCCCGCATTGGCTGCCAAAGATATAATGGAGGTTTATTAGGGTCCATTGGGGTTCAGTTACGTTTGAATGAAAACAACCAGCATATATCAAGACAGACCCTGACAACCCTCCGTTACATCTTTAGCACCCGTCGTTGGGCACCAGAGATGTAATGGAGGAGGAATCTCAGAATCTATTGAGGTTGCTAGCGTTCGAATAAAAACAACCAATAAACATCGAAGTATATCCTGAGAAAGCTTTGTTATAACTTTGGCACCCTGCGTTGAGCGCTGAAGATGTAACGGAGGGTTCTTAGGGTCTACTAGGGTTCACGAGCGTTTGAATAAGAACAACCAGCCAATATCTAAATAGAACCTGAAAACCCTCAGTTACATCTTTGACTCTCCACGTTCGGCGCCAAAAATGTAATAGAGGTTTCTCAAGGTTTAATGGAGTTTAGTGACGTTTTATTGAAAACAACCAGCATATATCAAAATAAACTCTGACAACCCTCCAGTACTTCTTTGTTATCCCACGTTGGCGCTATAGATGTAATGGACAAGCATCAAAATATAACTTTACTTCTGCCACTGTGCTTGTTTTACCGACGTACATATAAAATTAATTAAGTAAATAATATACACAAGTAAAAAAAGTTTTTCCAACCATAATATTAACTTCACAAATTAAAATTGTTAAACGGCTGGGCCAAAAGTTGCACATTTGCAAGAAAAAATAGTTAACCTAGAAGTATGCAAGTCGTCAGAAATGCGGAGAAAGCTGGTTAAAATGAAATAATAATATAAGATTTATAATTCACCTAAAACTCCAAGCTCTAATATAACGTTAACAGAAACTTACAAAGCTACTTGGCAACTCGAAATTACGTCAAGTAGCAGCAAAGAAAATAAGCAAAATACGCGCAAATATCCTCGTAGAAAAAAAAAAACGCACGCTCTAAAACCGTAACATTGGCAAACTAAAATAGAGTATGATTGGTTGCCTACAGTCCAGGATGAAAAATAGAATTTCAATTATTGAATACGATTATTTTGTTATTTGACATTTTAGAAGGATTGTAATCATTTTAACAAATTTAACATAAATTTTCATAAAGATTTAAAATTCTTTTTCTCAGAAAATTTTTACGTATCATATTATAGTTTTTTGTGCCGCATATGTAAAAATATGTACTCTTTCAATTGAAACGTACACAAATGGGGATTGCCATTAAAAAAAATTCCGATGACCTCATAACATTTACAAAAATATTTGATCAAACTTTTTACTTTCTTATACTTATATATGGATGCATAGTAATCATAATTTTTTTCGACATTGATATTTTGATTGATATATAGGTTTTGAACCCTCCTGAATTCATTCTGACTATTTTCCGAATAATGCCTGTCGTTGCTCGTGCGTGCGCGTGCGTGCGTGCGTGCGTGCGTGCGTGTGTGTGTGTATCCGCGATAACTCAAAAAATACTAATGGGAAACTTCCCAAATTTGGCAGTTAAGATTGTCAACAACATTTTAGGTGACACATTAAATTTGGTGAATGTGGTACCACCAGAAGAGACATAAGAGACATAATGAATGAAAGAAGAAAAAAAGGTACAAATTCGGGAAAAAAATTAACAATTTTTATTACATTTCTGAGAGAATCTCGACAAATTATAATGAAAAAACATAACTTTATGAAAAAAAACTGTCTGCATGTCTGTAGTATCGCGATAGCAGCCACAGTTTTTGAGATAAAGCTTTCAAATTTGGGACACATGTTCTAAAGACCAAAGACAATGATAAATTCGATTATGAGCAAAATTGGCCAGCTGAAAGGAGGTCTACTGGGCCCAAAATTTTTATATTTGCCTTTACAAAAAAATATATTCTTGATGAAAGATGATAAATCATGTCCACAATATCAAGCCAATAAAATATATTTTCCAAGTACTTAAATAAAGTTGATATAAACAGAAATTTTTTACACATTTGACCTCATAAAATGGAGTTAGGATAAATTTAACAGTTTGACATTTGAAATGTCTAATTTAGTTACAAAAATGTCAGTCAATAAGAAGAAATTATTAAAATATATGACATGAATTATTATTAACAGTATCGAATGACGCTGATAATTAATTATTTAGAAATGTTAATGAAATATTTCAAGGTACGCCATTAAAACTTAATTGATGGGCTCAGTGCAAAAAGTCGTTAAGTCACATTTTCATCTTTGCGAGATATTGTGTGTTGAATATTTCAGTATGTTCCCACATTTCATACGTATTTCTTAGAATATCCAATTTTTTATAGTAGGTGGTCATACTATAGTTCAATAAATAGTCATAGTTCGTTCCCATTTTGAAAATCTGCTTAAAATTTGAAAAAAAAATTTTTCGATTAGGACAACCACTTTTTGTACCAAAATTGAACAAAAATTTATTAAAACGCAAAGTATGGTGTGAGAAAAATTATATTATAAACATTTTTTAACATTTTAATCGATAACAGGTTTGTATTTTGTAAAAATCAAAGAAACATTTTTTTTTTTTGAGAAATGAAAAACATCAAAATATATTTATTTTAAAACTTATTCTGAATAACGAATAAACTATTCATAAACATCGATATCACTCCCTATACTTTCATCAACGATTCCAGTATCTTTGTGACTGAGTGTAGCAACATTTACGGAATTAAGAAGGGTTCTTCTATAGAACTCAATGTCTCCTGTAGTAACTAACGTCAGTAGTTTCTTTACGCATTTCATTTTCTTATCCTTTATTTTCAAATAGGTGTCACCATATGCCAACTTAGGTTCATTTCAAATTTTCCGCTTCATACCCACTTTGTAAAGTGGCATTTCAAAAAAAGGACCAGTCATGGTTTCCCTGGCATGTACATGATTTCCAGATTCAAAAAGTACCCATCTAGTTTTAGAAATACGTGGTACGGAAGGTTTCCTGTAGGGCTCGATCTAATCCTTGAAATGTTCTACTTTTATTACTCTGTCACCTAACACTAACTGTCCATTGGATCTGAGGCTATGTTGAACAAATACCACGTCAAACGGATTTTTTCTTCCTGCACGACTTAATAAGTTCAATGTAACTTTCGGAATTATCAACTTTCTCCCTTTTCAGTCTCTTTTTCTCAATAGCAGCAAAATGTCTATCAACTGGCATCATTGAATGCCCAAGAACTGGATACACTATTTCGATACGATTGAAAACATTTTTTTTTGTATAACTGGTCCAAAAATGTAATAAGATATCTATTTTTATTCTGACTAAAAGCATTGTCACAAAATATCTTGAGCTTGTTCTCTTGAGGTTCTTTGTGATATTTTAAAATAAGCAACTAATCACTTCATTCGGACCTTTTTTGTCAACGTATATAAATAAGTAATCAAGTTAGTCTAACCTCAAAATTATAACTTTATGTTAATGTGATATTTAAGATTTAAGTAAATTATTTGATATAATTTCAATCATTATCGACAAAATATAAACTTAGATACACATGTACTTACCAGTAGAAACCATATTTGGAAACTTGTGCTGGCTTGCAAAGGAAAAACCTCGGGAAAAACAGTAAATAATTGAGTGGAATGAAAAATAATATTAACTGAAATTTTTTTTGTTAATTATTAGTAAATAATTACTATTGTTTTCACGGGTTCAATACTTATGACACCTATAGGTCAACAAGTAGTTAAGTCCATGGACTTAGAGGCTTTTAGACACTTAGCGACTTCTTGCACTGAAATTGAGGAGCATTGTGATTCACAAATGTGCGTTTTCTGACAGTTAGCAAGTTATTGCTACAAAACAAACTGCATCAGCGAGTAGTATGGGTAAATTTAGGTAGATGGCAGTACCTAACACAATACCACAAAAAATTTGACTTAAGGACTTTTTGCACTGAGCCCTTCAATTGAGGTAAGTGAAGAATTAAATAGAATGATTTTTTCTACATCAGTATGGTATATACTGGTATAACAAATTTATGTGCTGGCCACATCAGATATTTTATAAATGAAAAAATAGAGAAATATGTTCAAAAATCGACCTATCGAAGCGATTTTTTCTTAGCTACTCATTTTGTCAAAAGTGTACCTTACTTTACGAATGCGCTGTATAATTCACCATTATATTACAGTCATCAGCACTCTCAATGTGTGGTATACGAATAAACAAAACTTTACATATGTATAACTTCGATGCCATGTGGTCAGACTAGCTTCAAGTTAAAATTTCATTTCATAAATACCATAGCTGGCGATAATTTACTTTTCTCACTCTCTGGGAGTAATGACATTTTTATATGTAGCTTCTTCAACTATTCTTACCAAATATCAAAGAAGATGTTCTCTAGCGTATTCAATATTTTTCGTTTTTAATAGTTGCTATTCCTGCAAAATCTTGTTAGGTCATATGCATTTTTAAAATATTCAAGAATTGTATCACGGGTAAATATTAAGCAAGAAAAATACGTTCAGATATGATTAGTAGGTTACTCGATCATCCACTGGTCAGTGATCACACATTTTACAACGTATAATTCAGTTATCTGATGATTTATTAGTTAATGTTGCCCAATAATGAAAATATCATCTAAAAGTAATTTAAATGGGGATTCAAAGTTTTCAAACACATGCGTGTTAATTATTAATGCTCTATTTCATTTATTGTGGGTTTTTAATCATTTGTACTTGTTAACAGTTATTATTAAATTTTAACACAAAAGTAAGATCATATTGCAAAAGCGGATTATATGATACGACTATCACTGACAGTCGTATAACAACAATATATTGCCTTATTGTTGTAAGTCTGTCCCTAAGAAGGAAATACAGTCCTTTAATACCAGATTTCCTTTATTAGAGACATAAATCCTTTTCACAAGATCCTGTTTAGAGACCTAACGGCGATAATTTGCTTTGTTATATTATTACGCTTCATTCATACCACAAAACATTTCTCTGTAATGTTTAGATTAAAATATAAAGCTTTTGTCAAAATAAGGGACAATGAATATTAATTTAACTATAAATATTCATCACTAATTTTGTTTGGATTATAGTTTTTGATTCTAGTATAGTACTTTCCAAATTTACTAGACATATAGTAGGTAACTGTTTTAGTAAGCAATTTTTGAATTTTCTATACCTATTCTGACTACTACTCAATGATACTTGTCTGTCCGTACCTCTGCCTTTACGTATTGATAATAACTCAAATAAATTTCTTAGAAACTCACCGAATTTTAAACATTGTTGCTTACTAATTAAATTTGATCGATGTAGTACCATTTGCACTTGGATTCGATATATGTAATCACCTATTTAAAGCTGTAGTAATAAGGTTGTTACAGGGATTTAAATACATCTCTAACTTCAGTAAATATTTTTGGCAATGGATTTTTTAGAAAGTTTTTTTGTAAGAATCATTATAATCAGATTGTCTACTGTGTACTTAAAACAAAATGGTGAGTTTTATTTCATCGCCTGTTAAGCTTCCCCCTCAATAAGGAGAGGTTTGGAAAAGAAAAGGCATTGATTAAAGATATAGCTGTGAGTAACAAATATTCTGTATTTAGTTGATAAAGTAATCAGGACACGAAATCCCTCGAAAATCCGAAATTTGTATCGATTTCATTCGATCCTCGATTCATCTGTGGTATTGGTAAGAATTTTAAAGATATAGTTATGACAGTGGTTTAATCATCGGTAAATAAATTACATTTAGGTAATCCAAAAGTCAACATTGATAGAAACGAAAAGTTGGGGTTTACGAAATTAGTTATATGTTGGACAAACTAGACAATCAATTCAAACTAGATTCAAGGAGCATATGGCTCATTTCAAATATGGTAGAGCAGATAAGTCTAGCGTTGCCCAACATGCATTTGAGAACAACCATAAAATAGATATTAGCAATTTAAGATTAATTAAGAATGTAACAAATAATAGACAGCTGGATGCACTTGAAATCTTGGAAATTACAAAGTGCAAAAATTACACGAATAGTAACAGAGGGAAAATCCCATATAGTCCGATCTATTGGTTGATGAGTCACTGACAATAATTTAGGTATAAATTACAAATAGGAAATATTGTTAGCATATGGTTAGTTTAAATCATCTCCAGATTATGCCAAATTGATTGGCGAACGCGCATCGAGTGCAGTATATGTTGTTTTGTGTTTTGTGGAAAACCATGTCAATCTTGGTATGGCTAGAACTAAGGGAAATAGTTTTGTAAAAATATGGTAACTGCATTTTTTGCAGATAAATATACAGAAAGTAAATAATGGTAAATCATAATTTATTTTTATTGTATATAAAAACATATCCTCTTTAACAATGGAACAGTTCTCATATGGTATTTCATTCAAAAGGAAAATCAAAATCTGTCAAATATTTTTACAAACTTTCAAAATTGCTTCCATAACTTTAAAGTATTGTCATTTACTAATGCATACTATTGTATTTACATTATGAGAAACACACTGTTTTAGTCTGATGTTATCTCAGTAGAAAAGCGTTTGTAGACTTACATAAATTATTTTTTTTAATTTTTTAAAATTTTCTCAATTTTTTTCTGCTTTTCATCTCTTAACACAACATTAAAAAAATAATGGTTCGTTTATTCAGTGTTTTTGGTTCTAATTATATCTACTGCATAATTCTATAACATTTTTAGTACGAGACTTTTCATTTATATCAAGTAAATGATACTTATAATGTGAAACGTTGCATTAGTTATGTTCTAGAAACCATAAAAAACCAATGAGTTTTTTACTGTCCAGGGATTTGTCAGAAGAATTTGTATTCGTCTCAAGTTTCCGCATGAAAATATATGCCTCTCCAGAATCCAGCAGAGTAGTAGGAAAGTGGAAATTTATTATACCTAACACCATTTCGTTTTGTTTTAACAAAACTTTTGGCAGATTCTTTCTTACCGAAGCTATTTTTCATTAATTCATGAAAACTTTTTCTTATAATTTATGAAAAACAAGGTTTAAATCAAATGAATTTATCAGGCTTGAAGATATATCGTTTTACTCGAAAATATTTAGACACTACTTGCATGCGGTGAATAATTAAAAATAATTATTCAATTTTAAAACAAATCTCGTTGTCGTTTTATTGACATAAAGTGTAAATATATTTAACCAGGTGTGCGCATTGCTCTATAAAATTTATAACGTGGGATAAAGCATTTAGGAAATGTATGATTTAATTTTTGCAATGCAAAACTAAATAGTTCAATCCAAAAGTCAGCCGTTACATTTCGCAAAAAACTTTGCAACTAGGCTCCTCACATTTCATTGCAAAGGTAATTATGTCAGATGTTAAAATTTTGATCCTTGTGACATAGTACTTAGATACAGAAGAAGAAGAAAAGAGTAATACAACGCCAGTTTAGGTATTTTACGTTAAATTCGTTTATTAGTCATAATATAGAAACAACAATAACAAATATTTTAAGAAAGGAACTAGCAATAATCTTACCGAAATGTTTAACAAAGGGTAACTTGGAATAAAACAAAAATAATGTCCTTTAAAACAGTTGCAGCTGCTTAATTTTCATTATTAATTTGATGAGCAAATTTGATTGAATTCTGCATACGATAATATGTCATTTAATTATATTTTCATAAACTGAGCTGTAATTCAGTTGCACTTGACCAGAACAATAGTTGTATAACATCAAGATGCAATTAAGCATGGTCTGCCACAGCAGCTATCTACAGATTTAAAACATCAACGGATAGCAGAAATCATTAACGATGGCATTTATAAAGATATTAAATAATAAAAGCACTAATACGGAACTATAAGGATCAACAGATGTTACTAAAATCTCAATAGATCACAGTCAATGGTCTGACTACTAAATATGACGCACTAAATAAATCATACACTATCTCTTGTTCTAGCTATTCAACAAGACGCTGATTTTTGTAGTAGTTATTTCCAGGTATAGAACTATTAGAGGTTTTAACAGGAAATGTGTTATTTGTGGGCATATCACTTTTATTTATTGCAGTTTTATAACTCTGCCTACTTGAAATATTTCATAATTTAAAGAATTTTATGTTAAATATACTTATACATTCGCCAAAACTAGTCATTTTGGAGATATGCTAAACAAAATCTGAGGTTATTTTCTAACATTTCCAATACAATAACTAGGTAATATTTTTAATTCCACTAATTTAAATTTATTATATTCATATTGTAGATCTAATTGAACAGTACAATATAATACAAGTAAAAATAACAATTATGCTACTTACGATTTTATTGTTTAAATGTTGCAATTCCCTTTCGGCCAGTCGTTTTGTTGCATTTTCTTTTCTCTTCCTTTTATACTGATTATATTTATAAAATAAATACATCCCAGGAAGAGCCAGAACCACAAAGGGTTTCATCAAGGGGCTGGGTTTAGGACCTTGTGGCATCTTGAGTGCTTACTAAAATTAAAAAGCGTAGTATTACGAGAGATTGTTAATATCAATTTTAAAAGATTTTAAGGATCATTAACAGAAACTGTACCAATAGAAATATGACAAACAACTGCAAATTTCGATGTCGAAGCTCCCTTACTACATTATGAAACACACGCTGTGGTGCAATTTTTGAACCAATTCATGTAAAGAAAAAATTTAGGAAATATTAATTAAATTAATTACAGGACAAAAAGATTAATTTAGGTAATTTTTAAAAATATCTGCAAAAAATTAAAAGACTAGATTTTGAATGTCTCATTTCAAATTTGAACAAAATATTCAGCTAACTTTATGTAATAGGTATGATTTATAATAATATACAATATAATAATGAAGAATTTTTCATAAAGTTAAGTACCACAGACTCACTTCCGGTGGACTTATTTTGCTCCACATTAATTTGGTTGGTTTCTAGAATATGTCCATCAAATTTGAAAGATTTTTTTATTCTTGTCATCTGTTCTTCAAATTTTTAAACTATTGTTTCCTTACTCCAGACGTAAGGAAACAAAGTCACTTTTTCAAAATAAAATATTTTGGAAAATACTGCCGGGACTTTAATAATGTTTGACTTAAATTGAATGCAGAGAAGTACTTTCTTAAAGTAAATTCAATATTATTAAAAAGAAAAAAAAAACTGTTTTCAATTAATTTAAAATTAAGTCATTTTCCATCTCTTCCTTTAAACCTAAATTAATAATAATCGAGTAATAAACAAACAATAATTTATGAAACCAAATTCAAGAAGGGATTTACCACCCTACATATTTCAACAAATTATCATTAGACAACTATTTTATAATAAGACCCTTTAAAGAATTTATTATTACTTCACGCCAACTTACTATTACACATTACTACATATTTATCTGAGCAAATATTAGAAAAAAATGTATCTACCGCATTTAATCGTTACTAATTTATCAGCCAAAAATTAAAGATTATAGAAATATAATACGTATATTTCTAAAACTGAAAAAAAACTTTTCGCTGACTTCAGAATTAAAACATAAAAATAAATTCACGAGTTTGTAACATTTCAAAATTTCTTTTAGTTCAAATGTAAATGAAAAAGATCCTCATATATCCCCCTACGTAAGTGATTTTGATAAATTCATCGTAGACGTTTATACCACTCACATTTCAGACCTACTTATATTACCATCAATCACGATCAAGTTCAAAAGAATCTCAATTATAATTATATATCTAGTTTTGGCACTACAATTGACATTAAGTAAAGCCATAAGACTATCTGTTGTTTTCACACATATTAAACTTTAGATAGGACATAAGACGTTTTATGCTATTATAAAAATGTCGTTATACATGCTTTAAACATGTTCGAAATATTGGATGGCACATACAAGTTTATTAAAACTTTTGACTAATCAATTTAAAATGTAAGCGGCGATTTAGGGAAACCAATTTTGTTAATGGCGGATGCGCCAGTCATAGCAGAATTCTATTTCTTTGTATTTTCGTTTATTAATTTATGAATGGCGAATATTTATAAATTCTCACTTACCAGTAGGTAAGCAAATATTACTGCATATTTACAGGAAAACGACCATATTATACTGAGTTTTGGTAAGAAGGAAAGTATGAAATCAGAAAAAGCGATTAAAGTGTTGAATTTTCGACTATATTGTTGTCAAAAGAACAACGAATTTTTACAACAGTAAACATAAAAGCCTCGTTTACTGCACAACAAATAAATATCTGACAAAGTCTATTATCAACTTTCTACAATAAAATAAAACAACACATTACGATACAAGGTGTTTATAAAAGGTATAACAATCCTATAACCACAGATTCTGGAGGTGAGATAAAGTTGACCAAACTCAGTTTACCTACATATGTACAAAGTACATTCCTAAAGAGCTACAAAGTTAGCACTGCGTAAAACGTATTTTGCGATATATTTTTTAAATTTTGAGATATTTTCCAATTGTTGAATATTTTGGAAATTTTTCAGATATTTAGCTCTATTTAAGTGTTTGAATTATGTGGGTATGAGTCTCTTCGAACCTTTATATAGATGGGCTTAGGGTCAACAAAATTTCTGGATATCTAGTAAACATTTTTTTTACCCAATAGTTTTTTCTTTAGGCTTTCGTTTTTGAGTAAAAAATGCACCTATTCGTAACAACAGTAATTTAAATTGGCAAAAATAGTAATATATTTTGTATCTTCTAAACGGTTTGAGATATTTGACTATAACTTGCCCATACATATCATCAGTAATAAATAACATTTGTGTAAAGTCTGAAAAAAAATATATTGAGGGTACTAGCATAGAAATGAAGTAAACATACCTTTTCACACTCCATCATTTTTTCCTCTTGGTCTTTTTTGTAATACATTACGATATATTTGTAGAGAAATAATTTTTATACCTTTTTTTAAATCTTAACTTTTTTTAGTTTAAGCCTTCTACATTTGAAATAAGCAGTTGTCTAGAATTTTATACCTATATTTGAAGTAAATATATTTGAATGTCTTTGAATATCAATGAGTTCGAATCCCACCACTAGCACTGGCAATGTCGGTGGTAATTGTATGTCTACGTTTTTCTAAAAAGGGGAATTCCTTCTAGACAGCTTAGGCTTTGAAATTCTGGGGTTTCTATTTTCTTTGGTGTGGTGTTTATTATAATGGCGGATATGCACTTAGTTCTTGTCAATAGTTACTTATTTAACAAGACCGGAGAGCAATTCTTTACTGGGCGAACGGGCAATTTGGGAAGTCGGTGTGCCAAGTGAAGTACTTTCTGGGTGTGTTGCGCACAATATTTTTTCTGCTTGCTAGTCTCAAACAACTTTTGAACTTGAAATCAAAATTCATGAAATTCAACTGGTAGATGGTAGACGCTTAATTTCAAAGAATGCTGGATTAATCAGTTTTTACTGTCATTAGATACTGTTGTCAACCAAAAGTGACATAAGGGATCGGTATACACTTTACCGACTCCTTTATGTCACTTTACCGGACTAGACCAGTAAATATGTATTTCTACTCAAGAAATTGACTGAAAACTGGTAACTTTCTAGATGGTTGTGGAAAAAGTTTTTGCAATGCAACTGCAACTGTAAAACCGACAAGTACCCACCCAAACGGAAGAATACCGGACACATTCTACTTTTGTCAATTGATAGGAGTCTTGAGTAAAATGGAACTTTTACAGTAAAACCTGCACACAATTGGCGTAAGTGTTTAGCACGAAGTGTTAAGAATGAAGAAGAAATTTTAGGTACCGTTAATAAACAACCTACACAATAATTTAGGTACTCATACAGATAATGTCGATGATGTTCATGCAAGATAGTGCAACTCCCTCCACATTACACCCGCGCAATTTGACAATGGTTGTGTCAAACATTTCCTAGGCGACAGATAGGAGTCGAAGCTCAAATAAAATTGCCTTCGCGTTCTTCCTATTTAAACCTTCTTGATTCCTTATTTAGAACATATGTCAAGGAAAGGGATATAGTGTTTCAATAAATGACGAAGATCAACTTCGGCCAATAATTACATCTATACAACTGAGTTCCGTATATTGATGGAGTTTTCACAGTACAAAATTTTCTGTATTAAGAAGGGTGAGAAAGTGCGCACAAGAAAACGAGGGCCACTTTGAACGTCTGTTATAAGTTTTTTTGCTACATTGACTTGGGTTATGATCTTCGATAATTTGTTTTTTTTTTTCTGTATGTCATTAATTTGCACAGACTATATACTCAAAATATTATACTTCTATGTTTGAAATTTAGCTAGTTGCATTTATTAAGTGCCATTAAAACATGTATAAAAACAAAACTTATCTCAAGAACGATGGATCAAAATTTAAAAAACCCAAAGATTAAAGTTTACTATCATATAAAACTGAACTAGAGTGTATAACAAATCAATGGAAACTTATTATTATATATTTAGCAGAATCACACGTCACTGAAGACATACAACCCTCAGAGATGAAAATAAATGGATATCGTAGTGCAACTTGCTATTCTATGAGTAGACACATAGGAGGTTCAATAATGTATATTAAAGAAGAATATAAATTTAAAATAATTAATGATACTATTAAGATAAATATGTGGTTAGTAGGAATTGTACTAAATAAGCAAAATTTCTCCATATTTAATTGCTATCACTCCACAAACTCAAGTAATGCTGAATTTTTAACAAAATTTTAATATGTAATTTCAGAATGGACGACAAAGAATAATACTATATAGTGATAGTTGGAGATATCAACATTAATATGGCAACAGAAAGGTTTTATTCTTCAAAATAAAAAAATACCATAAAGAATGTAGGATTGAATATAATAATCGATAAATATACCAGAATAACTAAAAAATCCAATACAATAATTGACCTATTAATTACGAACAAAAAAGATATACAGTTTGAAGTACATATAACACCAAAAAATAGTAGATCATCTAATTATAACAGTTATATTAATTGATAATAAGAGAATGCCAGCATCTACAAGAAATATTAGAGATTATGGAAAGATGGATGAATTACAATTTCAATTAGACTTAGTAGATCAAAACTGGGCACCAAACAGCACAGATACCAACAAAATTGCAGAATTTTTAGTTATATCAATTACCAGATGTTTAAATAAACATACACCTAATAATATAATAACAATTAGTAGCAAATGGGGACATAAATAATGGTGTACAGAAGGTATAAAATTTGCAATACAAGAAAGAGACAGAAAACATAAAAGAGCAACCATTACTGATAGGATAATAGACTGGAACGAGTACAAAAGTGAAATAAATATAGTGGGAGCATTAATAAGGGAAGAAAAATAAGGTTTTATACTCAAAAAATAGATGAATCAAAAAACAATTCATCTGAAATGTGGAAAACACTGAAAGACTTAATATACAGAAATAACAAAACAAGTGAGGTACATTCACCGCTGCGGTGAAGATGCCATATAGATTTTCAAAAGACGGACAAAGTACATCGAATCGGTTCCAGAATGATTCCAATCGATTCCTTGGGTCCGATTACCTAGAAAACGATTCCGCTATTAAAAGTGCTTATAACGCCTTCGGGAATGATCGGAGCGGTTCGTGAATAGTCGGAATCGGTTCCTTGTGATCCATTTTATTGAGTCTTACGCTAATATGCCTATATTTGTACCAATTTATTGCATTTCCAAAAAAAAAACAAAATCCTTAATTTTCTTTGCCCCACTTCCCGTTTTCGGAACCGGCTTAAAATCAACAGGCTTATGTATACCGTAAAGGTCTACCCCTGTTGCAAATTTCAAGTCAATCGGTCAATATTTTGAACAGATATCGCATTTCAAAAAAAAAAAGAAATAAAAATGACTTTTAGGCCGTTTTGCCCCACTTCGCGTTTTCGAAACCGGCTCCAAAACAATAGGCATATGTAGCCCTTAGAGGTCTACACCTGTTCAAAATTTGAAGTCGATCGGTTAATATTTAGGACAGTTATCGCATTTCAAAGGAAGGTAAAAAAATTGGTTGTTAGGCTGTTTTTGCCCCACTTGCCGTTTTCGGAACCGGCTCAAAATCAATAGTCATATGTAGACCATGGAGGTCTACCTCTGGTAAAAATTTGAAATCGATCGGTCAGTTATCGCAATTCAAAGAAAAGTTTCCGTACTACCGGACTTCCGGACTTCCGGAGTTCCGGACAGACGGAAAGTTTCTGGAAATTTCGAGATTCGGATAGATCCCAAATTTGAGGTCGATCCGATCAGCCGTTCTTGAGATACGGGGGCCCAAAGTCGCCGAGCATAAATGTATATATAGATTTTTTTTAAGAAAATCTATATAACAAGAAAAATTGACATTACCATGGAAAATAGAACATATACAGAAGAACAACAAATTGCAGAAATATATAATGACTATTTCACTAAGTATAATGACAATTACCAGTTCATTGAATAAAACCTGTGGGCATGAAGCCATCATCGCACATATGGAGAAACCAAACTGTTTTCTACAGCAATTTAAAAATCTTGACACATATCAATTGAGAAGAATAATAAAATACATGAATAACAAGGAAAGTAGTGTAGACGGAATTAATACTAACATTCTATAATTGTCTTTTGAAATCATTGGAGATAGGTTTTACAAGTAATAAATAATAATCTGGAAAAAGGAATATTTCCCAACTCTTAGAAATCGTCTACGATAACACCAATTAAAAAAGAAACTAATACTGTAATCTGTAAAGAAATTCGTCCTATAAATATGGTACCCGTATATGAAAAGCTACTGGAAATAATAGTTAATAACCAACTGGTAGGCTATATTGAAACAAACATTGTATTAACGAAATATCAAGCGGGGTTCCGTAAAATGAACTCCTGTGAGAGTGCCCTTCAATCAACATTAACAAAATGGAAAAGTGCGTTAAATGATAAGCAAATAAGTGGTGTAATCTTTTTAGACTTCCAAAGAGCATTCGAAACAATTGATAGAAGCTTACTAATGTTAAATTGCAAGTCATGGGTCTTGAGAATGAAGTATTAACTTGGTTCGGCGTTTACTTGACTAATAGATCACAGGTTACAACATATGAATACACGATATCATCTGCAAAAAAATTTTTTTCGAGGTTCCTCAGGGGACAGTTTTGAGGCCAATTATTTTTATTTTGTACATAAATGGTATTGTGAAATATGTAAAAAAATGCAGTTTTTAACTATTCGCTGATGATACTTTACTATACTTGGAGAGGATGTGAATTAGATATTAGCTGTTCTGAATAATGAGGTAGACAGACTACACAAATTATTTATGAACAATAATCTAAACGTAAATATTAAAAAAAATTAAATTTATGACGATTAAATGCAAATATAACCTTACTAATACAAAGCAAAGTATCGGCATTACCATAGAAAGTGATAGCACTGAACAGGTGAAAGAATATAAATATCTTGGTGTAATTATTGATGAATATTTGACTTTCTCAAATCTTGCAGTGTATATTACAAATAAAGTGACGAAAACAGTAAATTTATTAGGAATGTTAAGAAGTAATATCACACATAGGGTGAAATCAACTATTTACATGACAATTATAAATCCTCACTTTAACTATTGTTCGACACTTCTATTTTTAATCAAAACTCTGATATTGACATTCTACAAAAGAAGCAAAACCGAGCTCTCAAAATAATTACACTGTAATAGATATACTAGTATAAAATCAAGGTTGGACGAATTAGAAATGCTCAGTGTAAGATAGTCAATTACTTTAAATTCAATAGTGTTTATACACAAAGTACCTCATGGTCTACAACCCCCCCCCCCATTTATTGGAACAATGTATGATCATACGTGAGGTCCATGAACATTTTACCAGAGAACATGATAATTTGTATGTTGCAACTGTTAGAACTACTTATAGCCAAAATGATTTATTCCATAAAGATTTCGTTATGTATAATAACTTACCAGAACAAGTTAAAAATTGTGACAAGTTAGAAACATTTAAGAAGAAATGTCTTGATTTTGTGTAAAAAAGATGTTGTAATTTAAGTATTAATTTTACATATTATTACTTTTATTATTCTCTTAATATGAAACTACTTACTTATACTGTATAATATTAGCTGTGGCTATTAAATAAAGTTACTTACTTACTTATTAAAAATGTGTAAAAATTGTCTTCCTATAATAATACCGTAATGTATAACAAAAAAATACCAAAGAGTTGGAGCAATACAAAAAGCACAGAAGGTCATTATATTACACTTTTAGATCAATAAAAGCCAATATTTCTTTATTAGCATCAACATCATAGGGATTTTAATGTAATAGTAAATAGCAGTCGATTAAAAAAAATGATATATAGATTGTCGTTAGACTATGCTTCAAACAGATTGTGGCTAAATGATCAATAATCTTTGCCATTAATAATTCACATTTATCGTACCGTAATCATCTTGTGTATATTCGTACAACGATAAAGAAAATATTTATTTTATGTTCTGCGATGAAATATAATATTTTTAAATAATTATGACCGTACATTTTTTTAATAAAATGAGATACATTTATTACGTTAATTCTTGACTTCTAATTCTCATCTAGTAAAAATAAATTAAATGGAATAACCAGTTTCCCAAATAATTTACCTAATATATTTTACTCTAGTATTTAATACATTTAAAAAATTTCGTTCAATTTGATTTAGCCGTTTTGTCAGATATGCTAGCGCAGTTGATTAGAGCATACTATGTGTAGGTGTTTGGCTGGCTCTGGGCACGGGAACCCAGAGAGAAAATTGTAATATTTTATTAAGTGATAAATAGTTTTCGCTTTTGAATTTACACTTTGTGCCAAGCTCGACTAGTGACCGTCTATCTACCACTGTTTATCCAATTTACGTAGGTGTTTGTTTATTTGCGGAGTGTAATATTTTAAATATCTCAGATTAATTATTAATAAATTTTTATTTACATTGTCTAAGTAATACATGTGCAAAATTTAATTAACATCACATCAGCTTATTCTGAGATTAATTAATCTAACTAAAGTGCTGAAAAGTGATAACTGTGTAACACCCTGTATTATAAAAAATTTAATATTTTATATGCGATATGTCTCTCTTTTCATGTAATATTTCAGATATTTATTAATCAGTTTTTTTTTGGTAAGACTCTATCTTTTTCAGTTTCTGAAGATACTGAAGTGTAAAAAATTTACTCAGTGTTATTAGCACATTAAAGTTTTCAGTCCTCTTGTTTTTTCTAAAGAAAATCGTTAAAAAACTAAATACATTATTCATTTATTTCAATTAAATAATGTATTTACTTTTTTCTTTGATTCAATACGAATAATCTCTTGTAGAAATACCTATATTTAATAAAATTTTCCTACTTTTAATTTCTCTTATTTATAGTGAGCGTGTTTTAATCTGTTTATTTTTTTAAACTGTCAAATAATTTATTAACGTAATTAATAAAAAACAACAAATTTAGTTGAAAATTAACATTTTTAGTCAACATTTTACACTAAAATTGATTTTATCCGCTGTGAGTTTAACCTTCAGTTTTATTTCAAATATGACAAAGCTGTTAATTTCAGAAATGTTACGCTACCAGCCCGGGCAATAATCAAGATGAATTCGCTTCAGAACTGGAAAATAGTACGAGTCAATACAACGATGTTCAGTTCTATTCATAATACATAAATTTTTATTCAGGGTGTCCCGAAATTAGGGTGCAATATTTTACCACCTGCTTCTACGGCCAGAAATAGAAAAAAAAGTTCATATAAACATTGATCGAAAAATACTTTCTAAGGAGCTACAGGCTCTCCAAAACCACTCAATGTCAAACATTGAAAATTTACACAGCCGCTACACTTCTTATGTGTAATAAGATGAAATGGAAATAATTCGAAAATTTTATACAGGGCTGTCCCAAATTAGATTGTGGGGTTAAGATAACCCCAACTTTTTTTGTATGTAACTTTTTTCTATTTGACGGTAGAATATGAAATTTTAGAGTTTTATATGTAAAAAAGGTACTCTTGATAAACATTGATAAAATGCACCGTTTTTGAATAATATCGACTTGAAAATTTTATAACATGGTATGAGATTGGTATTGGGAATCTAAACTAATTTTTTATTAATAGTAGTCCATGAAAAAATAATGCTTCATGCCGCTATGAACTAATTTGATGTTAGAGCTGTCAACAAGGTTAATAAATTTGTATAAACAGTTGTATGATATAAAATCCTAAGAGCGCGTATCTGAAAAAAAAAACGTTTTGTCCCCTTTTCTATCAGTTATTTCATTTGTGCGCCTTTAATCACGATTTTCATTAAGTCGATTTAAATTGCCAAGATTTACAGATAGGGAAATGACTGATATGCATTTTGTGTACGGTTTTTGCAATAGTGGTGCATTAGCCGCAGTAAAGGAATACCGACAAAGATTTCCCAATCGTAGATCATAGGGATTTTAAAAGGTCTCGAGGCGCAGGAAGGCCACAAGGAAATCATCGTATGGATATAGTTTTGAATCATTTAGAAAATGATCCACAAATAAGCATTCGAAGAGTTTCAGAAATAGCCAACATACCTGGCTGTGCAACAAAGGCACATCCAGGATGTGTAGAAGGCGGGTCATTCTGGGTTCTCTCAGTCTGCTTAGGGCACACGATTTTGGAATCTACAGTCACTAATCCTGCGGAATGTGGAGAGTGGTTGTAGTTAATGTACTGGCGCGACTCCCGCGAGGCGTCGGAGGCCACAGCGTCAGGAAACCGAAAAATAATAATAATAATAATAATAATAATATTAAGAGAGATACCCGCAAGATGATGAATATTCACAGAAGTATTCATCCTAGATCGTCCGTTCGTGTGTGTACCCCCACGTCAACGGGGGGGCCGAGGACTCTGAGCCTGAGTGTACGCATGGCAGAGTAGTACTGAGTATGGCATGTAACATACTCAGGAGCTCAGATCCCCTCTTGCGGTTCTTAAAACATCACGAAACTGTAGGAGTGGGAGCAGGATTGTTCA